>CAMOHE010043057.1:57318-100297 GCA_946598075.1 Artocarpus hirsutus
GGTCTTGGATGGTTTTTAAATTGTGAAAAACCTTCCTACAATAGTAACCCCTCTAAGACTTTGGTGCATTAGGTCATGGACACCAAAATCTTGATGTGGTTGGAAAGTATCTTTTTTTGTGCATATCTGGATAGTTGGTCCTAGAATTGGCTGGCCATAGCCAGACACTTGGTCTCCTCTGGTCAGCTAGAGCCTTCTTGGACATTTGGTCTTGGACCTAGTTGGCCTTAGCTAGAATTTATTCTGTGGTCGGTTGTAGCCTTTTTTAGACTTTTAGATGGTTTGCCATAGTCTTTTTGTACTATATTGGTCCTAAACTTGGTCAGTTGTATCTAAGAACCTTGTCTTCTTTTATCAGCCAGAGCCTTCTTGGACCTTAGGTCTCTCAGTTGGTCTAGCCTTTTTGGACTCTTGGTCTTAGACCTGGTCGACCATAGTCGGGAACCTGGTTTTCTCTGGTCGGCCATAGCCTTCTTGGATATCTGGTCAAATTCTTTGTCAGACCTGGTTTACGTGGTCGAGCCTATTGGGATGCCTGGTCCTTTGCTTGAGTTATTGATACTTAGCTAGTGACCTTTTGGCCTTTTGGTCTTTTGACCTTCAGAAGGAAGGGGTGGAAAGGCACATTGCTCTCTTTTTAGTGCTAAAATGTTGATGCCTAAAATTGGCACTAACAACATTGTGTGCAGGGGTGCAAGGTGGTTGAGTTCCATGTTTTGCCTAGCTCCACCTAGTCTGGTCGGATCTATAAGAGAAGAGAAGGCCTTGGAATAAGGGGAAACTAGTGTGATATTTATCAAGAGTACTCTGACACTCAGGTCAGCAAACTGATTAGGAAGAGTAAGGGGAGAGTTAGAGTAGGTTAGGGAAGAATGCCCATACCTTTGTAATGAGTTGATGCTTCAATTTATAGAGTTTAGATTGGATCTATGTTTGGCCTATGACCTGGGTGTATAATTGTACAAAGCCCTTAGGCTGGATGACAAGTGTCAAGATCCTAATAATGGGATGTTCCCCAAAGGGTGAATATCTTCCCAAGTTGGATAGTGCTTGGTCAAATTGTCTTGGTCAGACCATGATCAAACTTGTGATTGGTCCATGGTAGGATCCTGATTAGACTATGGTCAGGTTATGGTCAGATCCTGGTTGAAAAGTGGTTGGACTATGGTCAGTCTGTCCTGGTCAGATTGGTCAAACCATGGTTAAATCCTAGTCAGGCCATGGTCAGACTATCCTGGTCAGTTGGTCATAATTACAATGGTCTTGTATGGCTTTTAAACTGTAAAAGACCTATAACAGTGGGCAAGGGGGCACAACGGTCTGGTGCATAGTGGAGCACTTGTTGGAGGGGTGGTAGTTGTTGGAGGCAAACCTCTAAAGAGTTTTTGGTACTACAAATGCTTTAGGGCTTTAAGAGACATTTAGTTTGTGAAAGATCAAGGGAGAATATTAAAGCATAATTAGATCTATGGCTGATATTTGTTTGGGCATATTAGCTATTTGTAGTAAAGTTAACAACTTAGTTAGGGATGTTCACGTAAAATATTTCAATAAAGAGAGTGTCTTTGAAGGTTCAACAAAATGCAGATAGTGTGAATGTAATTCTCCTAGAAAATACATAAGCAATCTATGTTTTCCATTAAAATACCATGTTTATTCCTTTTATTAAATGAAAATATGAAGTATCCTCTATGTTTTTAAAAAATTCTAAGGTTATTGACACTAATAGCCTTTGAACTTTAGGGTGTCCCTTACTTTACCCCATAAACTTTAAAAATCACCACTTTACCTCCTGAACTTTCAAAACTCTTCATTTTGCCCCCTAAATTTTAAAAATGACTATTTTGGCCCTAAACTTTCATAGATCCTCCTACCTTATCTCCTAAATTTCCAATTTTTTGTTTGAATAGATGGAGTTGAGCCCATGTGATTCACACGTAGGTTCCCTGTAAGGGTAAAAATGAGTTTTTATCATTCATAAGTTTTGTTTTACTTTTACAATTTCACTTGACGCCTTTGTTTTTTTATCTGAACCCTCATTTAGGAAGGGTTTGCCTACACATATCTTCTCATTTTTAATATGTTACTCATTTAATAAGTTGATATTGTTCACCAATGTCTGAATTTGAATACTAAAGAGGAAAAGTTATATATTAAAGATAAGGAGACATTGATAAATAATATCGAGAAAAAATATACATACAAACTCTTTTTAAATGAAAGCAGATAAAAAAAAAACATTAAATGGGAGTGTAAACATAAAACGCAATTTAGGAGTGATAAAAATCTCATTTTTGTCCTTACAGGTGACTCATGTACAAATCATTTGGGCTTAATTCCATGTATTTGAACAAAAAATTAGAAATTTAGGAGACAAAATAAGAGTAGCTTTTGAGAGTTTAGCGACAATATGGTCATTTTAAGATTCAGGGGCAAAGTGAGGAGTTTTGAATGTTCAAGGGGTAAAGTGGTAATTTTAAAAGTTCAGAGAGCAAATTAAGAGCGCATAAAATTCAGGGGCTATTAGAGTTAATAACCCAAAATTCTAAAAATATTCTATTCCATGATAAAGCTTTTTAAAATGCCAACGCTATCATTATTAATCTATATTAAATAAATAAATATTAATTGGTTGAATAAAAATTTTATGTTTCAAAACCAAAAAAAATTCTCAAAATTGAAAATAACAATAATAGTTTTCCTCTTTTCTTCTAGGGTTACCCTCCAGTTGCCACACCTTCATCTTTAATCTGTGGAGGAAGGCTTTTTTTTTTTTTTTTTTTTATTTGTTTCAAGTTTAAGAGTGGCTGATAACAACTAGTGCAAGTGAACTTATGTCTAAGGGTGCATCCGAGATTGCAAACCAACGTCATTAAAGTATTTTGAAATTTTTGAAAAATACACAGAGAAAAGAAGGGGATTTGCCTTTCTTACCTCACTTTTTAAGTTTTGGGTAATTTTTTTAGAATTATGTTTTTATTAAGTTAATATATATGAAAGAAAATGGGAACAAAAATCTTATGGTGCTTAAGACACGACGAATATTTATGCCTTTGTAATGAGGAAGTATTTTTTTCTAGATTTCCTAATATTTTTTTTCTCCAAGAAAGAAACTTCATTGACTGATGCAGACACAAACAGGCAGCAAAGCCTACTGTGCACAACTAAAAGGACAAGGAAAGAGCTTAAAAAGGACGCATACTAGCAACATTCTAGGTAGTAAAAATAAAGAAAATAAACTATAAATAAAAAAAGAAGCCAACAAAAGAAAAGGAAGGTTCATATCTCACTAGCATGTACGTTTACGAGGTATCACGTCTTGGGAAGTTAGTTCAGACGAATAGGTTCAATTAAAACTACTGTATGTAGTAATTTAAATTTTGAAAAAAAAAAAAACTAATTTTTAAACTATACACACTGCTGTTTGAACTAAGTTCTGAGACCTTATGTATAAGGTGTTTGGTAAATTAATGAATAAGGTAAAATTTTTATATATTTCAATAAAAGATAAGAAATTATTATAATATAAAATTTTTATATATTATAATATTATAAACCAACAATGTTGTTAAGCTGTCCTTTTCAAACGTCAACTGTACCTTTCAGATTTCATGTTGTAGTGGATAGGACAACAATGGATCTAGAAGGTAGCTGGGTGGCAGAACTTTTTGGCTTAGCTACCCGAGAAGGCATTATTTAAGCTTCTGCGGTTCGGTAAAACACACCAATACCTCAATCAATTCAACAATGTACAAGGTATAAACAGATTTATTTATTGTTTGTTTTTTGCTTTTTTATTTGTTTTCTCTACTGTCGTATTTTTGGAGTGTAGTGCATATGTATATTTCAACGCGGGACCTCATGCAGTTAGTCACAATTAATATGCACACCGTCATGCCAACTGAGTAGGAACAAACAATAATACACATGGCCATTTGAATTTTCGCACTTGAAAAAAAGAAAGAAGCAGAAATTAAAACATTATGATTCTATATATAGCTGAAAAACCCATCTACAAATATCCCAATGTCCTATTGTGATTATCAATGGCTTTTCTTGAATTCTTAAGTTAAGCACACGGAATAATAATTGATGTATGAAAGACCTCCATTTTTCAATATTTATTCACAAGCAATAATACAATACATAATTACCGATTAATAAGGGCTAATAAGCAAGCAATTAGATTGATCACATAAGCTAGAGTTTATATATATATATATATATATATATTTACTACCTTTTAAGGTTTTAGAAGTGCCCAATAGCTTTTGTAATTTTTTTCGTTCACAAAAGTAGTTTTATTCATGTGTTTTTGAAATACTCAATTTGTTAAAATGTAATTAAAAATGTTTCATGTATTGATCTATTTTTATCAAATGTTACATTCAAACAATTTAAGTGTTAAATGAACGCATGATCACATTCTCGAACAATAAAAAATACAAAAACCAGATTAATTCGAGAGCTAAATTAACGACTAATCTTATACATATACATACATATATATATATATATATATATATTGTGCGTGCGGTTGACGATGACATCAATATCAAGTACACCGTTGATTGCTTAATTTAATTTATCTTTTTGCATGTACAGACGTGGGTAGGTCATCATCCAAAATTAGCTAGCTATTTAGTACTAGTCCACGTCTTATGTTTCTTAATCAAAGTGCTAGGTATATGTGGTTAAACCTACTCATGACCATCGATTCAGTTCATCCAATGATCCAAATTATCTTCATGGAGCATTTAAGGGCCCAAAGTATTAGTTGGCTGCTAGCTGGAAAAGGAAAAAGTTTTTTGGTTAAAGTATTAGTTGGCTGCTAGCTAGAAAAGGAAAAAGTTTATTGGTTTGGTAATTGTACGGGCAGTTTTATGTAATTTTTCGAATATTTGTTGGACAGATCAAGAAACATGCAAGTTTTCGTTTTTAGAGAAAAGTAGATAATCACACCAGTGATTTACTTAATTTTGTGACATAATTGTGTGAAAGTAGCTAAGATCTTTGGTGGAAAATAATGACTGCATAATTTGTGTACCTTAAAAAAAATTGTCTTGTTGGATAGATCTATTTTATGTATAAAAAAGATGCTGGTATTGACGGGTAAATTTGGTCGCAACTTATCAACTCACAAGTTATGAGTAGCAAAGGAAAAAAATAAAATAAAAGATATAAAATAAGAGCACATAAAATTTGAGTGGTTCATTTTAATTAGAGCCTACATGTACTAAAATTTTTTAGGAGATCAAGGTGATCATGACTATCACAAAAACAAAAAAAGAGAGAGAATTATAGAAGAGCATAAGAGTTATTACCAAAAATTAAACTTGAGGTACTTGGGTTCAATAACCCTATTTATATTCCTTCTAAATAGGTATTTGGTAACTGTGGTTAGAACCATTTTTATGGTGTAAAATATTATAGTATACGAAAACTTTATATTGTAGCGAATTTTTTCTTTTTTTACTATAACATGTAAGAATTTTATACATGTTACTGTGTAAAGTAAAAGTAGGCTATATTGTGAAGCTCTCATATGCTACAATAAATTGTTCTAAACTTTTGCTTCTAATTTCATTTCCAAACACACTCTAAATTTTGAATGAGGTTGGGTTTTTATCGTTTACCCAAGATCAGTTATATTTGTAAAATCCATGCGTTTTAATAATATGATTTAAGACATTTATTACGAAACACATTTTCCACCTTAAAACCGTCTCATCACCGAGTTATTTATAAAAATGCTTAAGGGCTCCATCGGTGCTAAACACCATCATTAATAAAAGGTGAGTCTCACTTGTGTGTCTCACATTATAGATCTATCTTTTATTAGTGGATAGTATTTAACACTACCGATATTTTATAGGAATGCTCAATTATTTATCTTGGTTACTGGTCAACACCATTCAAAATGTAGTTTGTAGTGTTGCATGAATTGGCACCATATTATACTCTTCATTAATTTAACTTTTGCCATTTTTTCCTCTGATTTTTTTATGCGAAGTTGTTAATGTTTGTTGTTCTTACTGCATGAAGTGGAGTAATCAACAAGGCGAAACAGATGAACAGGTGATCAGCAAAATCCATTACGTGCCAACAAATGGGGAAAAGAAGTGGCTCAAAAGTTAACACAAAATATAGACCACTGGTCCTACATATAATAATTACATGCAAAAATGGGTGTTATATGACATTTTGTTCTTGAATGCACTCACTAGGAACAAAGACAAATTCTATTTTTTTTAATTTAGATAAAACTAATAATTTTTTTTTAATGTAACGTGACATACCTTGTAATTCATAAATGGCTCCTGAAATTTCTCTCTCTCCCTCAATTAGTTCATGTAGCAATTTAATCTCATAAATAGTTTTTAAATTTAAAAAGTGTCTCTCTCCGTTAAATTTTAGACTGTTAATTTTGTCTCATAAAAATTATTTTGCAAGTGGAACTCCCAAATTAATATCTTAATAAATCAAAAAGGTACGTTTTAATAAATGCTGTTGTAAAAGAAAAATCAAACTATGATCACCAAACATTCTATGTATTGCCGACATTTTTTAGTAGTATATTTACACCTTTATAAATTAATGTGCAGTGGTTAGCAGGATTCTCAAGAAAAGCAGTCCAACAATCTGAATTCTTAATGGTAATTGTGAAGTTTACGGGGAAAAAATAATTATTTTTTTCCTAGTTATCCTTCTCATGATCTCATCTTTAGTAATATATATCTTAAAGGTATACCTTTCATCTCCTTAAAATAGATAAATTACTCCCTAGCTTGCTTAATTTCTTGTCGAGGATGAAAAGATAAATGAAAACAACCTCAAACTTACTCTTATTTCTTATATTAAATGTACTAATTTTCAATATTTTTATTCTAAGTTGTTGATTTACTTTTTGTAGGTAAATTTTGTTATGAAATGATAAGGATTAGATGTTCACCAATAAAAGAAACCACAACTCACTTTAACATATTAAGAATTCATAGGGGAAAAAAAAAGAAAAAACTTATTATAGGGTGTTTGGAAGAGTAGTGGGAACCAGTGGTTAAAACTATTTTTATTGTAACATGTGACAGCTTCATATTGTAGCATTTTTTTTTATTATTACTGTAGCATGTAAGAGCTTTACATTGTTCATAACTGAGTTTGTAGTGGGAATTGAGTGGTTAGAACCACTGCCAAACAGGGGGTTATTTTTTTAGGGTGAGGAAAACCATATTAAGTTAGACCTATACTTTTCCTAGTTTGACATTTTATTCCCTAATGTAACAATGTACTTTAACAAGTTAACTTAAAAACTTGACAAATTATTTCTGACCCTAAATTTCATTAATAACGGACTTTGAGTGTGTTTTTTTTTTTAGGCATCATCAACTCTTGAACTTTTCGAAGATAATAAAGATTTCGTAATGGGATATTAAAAAAAAATGTTGTGTATGATTTTTGAAACTATCAAATCATATTAGAATAACATGGCGATAAAATAAATATATAAATTTAGTGAAGGTTAACAAAGATCTTATATTTCAAAATAAAACAATATACTAATCTTTGGTTGGAAGGGTTTTTAGAAAGGAAAATTAGCGGGGTTGAAATCTCTCGTGCGGACCCATACATTTCAATCACTTCGAAATTAAAAGAAAAGTGGAGAGAAAGGTTTGAAAAAAAAATGATAAATTAATAACTCATCCTTGTATATTTATAAAATGCTTGAGAGACAATGAAAAGCATGAATAAATTTATAATTTCACGAGTAATGTCACTTCTTTCTTTTAGCTCTCACTTGCAATACCAAACAACAAAAGGTATTTTTAACGTCTTTTCTCAAAAAATACAAATCAATATAAAGGAAGGAACAACAAAATATAATCTCTCCATCTTATTATCTCTCATATTTTTCCCCTCTTGCTTTCTTTATCAAATTGCCAAATATGTTAATTTGGTACTTTTTCTTTATCAAATTTTCACACATCTTTGAACTTTTAACTAAATTGATATGCATATAACAATGCTTTTTAATAGTGTTTGAAAGAGTGGTGGGACCGTTGGTTAGAACCACTTTTAGTGTAGCATGTAACAGCTTTACATTATAATAATTTTTTTATTGTTATTGTAACATGTGAGAGCTTTATACTGCTTATAACTAAAAAAATGGTTTCACAACTTTTGCCCAACAACAAACAACAGGGTGTTTGATTAGTGATGAAAACTATTTTTATTGTAACATATAAGTGCTTTACACTATAATAATTTTTTCTCTTTCACTATAACATATAAAAATTTTACATTATTTATAACTGAACTTATAGTTGATCTCATCCTAAACCAAAACACCTACTAAATCAGCCTAAAATGTTTAGAAAATGAAATGCAACTATAAATCACTACTGGTGATTATTATACGACGTTAGCAACTAATTATATGAATACTCATGTCAATTTTAAAACGTACATAATGATCATTGCAAGAGATCACACATCTTTTACGTGTCAATTTCTCATTGCTTAAATCTTTATTATAAGGGTCACTCAAAAAGTGATAGTTCTTGTTTCTGTCCCGTCTTGATCCTTTTTTCTGTCTTTTTGACCCCATTCGTACCTGACCCACGATAAGACTCAATAATACAAAATTGACATAACATGACTCAAACCAATTCATGATACAAAATTGATATGATACGAAATTAATCCAAGATACGAAATTGACATGAAAATTTTACATTTCTATGGAGTTTTTTTTGACACATACTATAAAAACTAAAATACCATAATTGCTAAAATATATGATATAATCCATTAAAATTAGGCATATAAAAGCATTGGATGATGAGAGCAATTATCATTGGATTACAAGTTCATAATAACCTCTAAAATATGAGATGCAAAATATATATTTAATATTTTCATTGAATTTTGTGTTCGGGTTTGATAGTTTCAACCCAAAATTGATATGGTTAAACATGAAAAAGGATTTTTCTTTTCCCCCCTTAAATGTAGAGAAAAGTTAACGTGCGTTTGGTTCATAGTTTGAATTACGGTTTGAATCATTTTGTTATAGTATTTTTCTCATAAAAATTTAAATCTTTATTTAAATTTTTTATTCAATTCTATGAACTAAACGGACTCTAAAAACACCATACTTTCCAATCAAGCTTCCCGCCGTTTTTAACTTGCAATTTCCAAACACTGTAAAACAGTAATCCCATTCCCCCAACCGTTTCATATTCACACTCGCACTCGCACTCATATTCACACTCACACTCGCCGCTCTAAGCCGTTACGTCACGCACTTGTCGAAGAAAAAACCATACAGTAATATCTACAACGGTTTGACACGTGTCACGCACCCATCGCAAGTGCATCAACAAAAAGCAGGCGCGAGAGTGGGACTGTGTGCTCTCACCCGCCTATTTTCCTCGTCTCTCTCTTTCCCGCGGCCATTAAATGAGCTTCCTCGATGCACAAACTGTAATCACTTTAACGCATGAGAATTGTAGAGAGAGAAAGAGAGAAAGAAGGGAGAGAGAGAGAGAGAGAGCTCAACAAACTCAGAGACTCTTACAGAGAGACATGGCCATCCGCCATTAATGCAAAGCTCAACCACCGAATTTGCTCACTAGAATTAGTACCACTACTACTCCTCTGTCAGAACACACTCATTCTCTCTCTCCTCAATCTCTCTCTCTCATCAGAAATGCCAGGCTCACATTCAAACACTACATTCTCTTAGCTTCTTCTTCTTCTGGCTGAGGATTTTCCTTCCTTTTTTTTTATCTGGCTCTTTTCTACTTTTTTTTTGGTGATTGGAGATGTGGAACTCGGGGGAGAACGTTTTCGTGCGATCGGGGTCGTACAAGGAGGACGGTGACGACGAGGAGGCGCTCCGGTGGGCGGCGCTGGAGAGGCTTCCGACGTACAAGCGCGTCCGCCGTGGCATTTTCAAGAACATCGTCGGTGACACCAAGGAGGTCCACGTCAGCGAGCTCGAATCTAACGAGCAGAAGCTCCTCTTGGAGCGATTGGTCAATGCCGTCGACGACGATCCCGGTCTCTTCTTCGATCGGATGCGGCGCAGATTCGACGCGTAATTTCTTCTCCCTTAACCGTTTAGTTGCTGAGAAAATCGCAGAAGAATAACTATATGCGAAATACAGAGTTTTTTTTTTTTAAATAATTTTGAAGTCTCTCTTTTTTAGTCGTATTAGACCAGTTACTTTCTCTAATTTGGTTTAGCATTGAATTTCGGTTTCTCAAAAATGGTGGTTTTGATTTGCAGTGTGGATTTAGAGTTTCCGAAGATTGAAGTTCGATATCAGAATTTGAGGGTCGAAGCGTTCGTCCATGTGGGAAGCAGAGCGTTGCCGACCATTCCTAATTTCGTTTCAAATATGACTGAGGTTGAATTATATAGCTTTTTGATTAATATCATAAAAGTTTACGTTTATAATGTCATTTTGAGATCTGAATTTATATTCCACGGATTCCATTTTAGGCTTTCTTAAGGCGGCTTCGGATATACAGAGGAAACAGAAGCAAGTTGACGATTTTAGACACCGTAAGTGGGATCATAAGACCTTCTAGATTGACGCTGCTATTGGGTCCTCCAAGTTCTGGAAAGACGACCCTTTTGCTAGCTCTTGCTGGAAGGCTAGGACCTGATCTGCAGGTACTTAATTATGTTTTATTTTTCATGCTTATGTAGAAATCCTTTGTTATTCTCAGTTACTTCCTAAACACGCCAATCGATTACAACAAGATGATAGATGGATAAAAAAATTTATGATTAGCTGCTTTGTTTGGTATAAAGGAGAGTGAATAGGAAGGTCTATAGAGGGAGAGGTAGATAAGATAGGTGAGAGAAATGGGTAGGGAAGAAAAGATTTTGAATGACAAGAAAGAAAACAAAAATCACTTCTGTTGTTTGGAATAAAGAAGTATAAGGGAAAGGAAAGAAAAAAAATATTTGTATAAAGTTAATGTTTCTTCTTAATTTATATTTAAATGGGGTAATAAAATAATTTAACTTTATAGTTAATTAAGCATTTAAGTCCATAAAAATCATCCTTTGATTTCTCTAAATTGGGAGCCAGGAGCCATCCAAGTTGAAGTTTTTTGAAAGATTTGAAGTCTCTTATTCAATTCATGCCCTGCTCTTTTCCCTCCTACCAAGCAATCATGGGTCACAAAATTTTTCTGCCAATCACAGCACCCTTTACTTTTCTTTCCTTCCTAGTGTTATGGCCTTTGTTGGAAGTTTTCTAATTCTTCGTTTCTGAGTCCACTCATTGAGATTTGAACCTTTTATTTTGAACCTTTTATCTATAGTGAGGGAATGAAAGGATTTGCAGGCATCTTCGAGTAGATGGGCTCTTCATTTCCTCTTTATTTATTAGATGCTTTGATCTCTTTGAAGATGTCAGGGAGCGTCACATATAATGGGCATGGCTTTAATGAGTTTGTTCCTCAAAGGACATCCGCATATGTCAGTCAACAGGATTGGCAAGTGCCAGAGATGACTGTAAGGGAAACTCTCGAGTTTGCAGGGCGCTGTCAAGGTGTTGGATTTAAATATGGTAAGATTTGTGAAATGGTAACTTTGTCTATAATTTATTTGGTTGTCAATGTTGGGACTTATTTACTACTACTTGTGACAGATATGTTATTGGAACTTGCAAGAAGGGAAAAGATTGCTGGGATAAAACCTGATGAAGATCTTGATTTATTTATGAAGGTACATGAACTTTTTTAGGTGCATTTCTCTGACTTATGATTTGATACTGAAGTAAAATATCATTTTTCAGTCGTTAGCTCTTGGAGGGCAGGAGACAAGTCTAGTGGTCGAATATATCATGAAGGTATTAATCTATTAATGTTTGTTAATCTTTCATAAAATTTGACTCATCTTTTACATTTAAACAAATTCCTAAAGTTTTTTTTTTTTTTTTTGGCAACATTTCATCATCAAAATAACAAAAATCAAGATGCATGGTTATTCTTGATTACTTATGTTGTTCTGTGCCTTCGATAACATGTAAGTTAAACATCAGATTCATAAAATAAATACTCTTGAAAGCCTGAATTGACGATCTCATGTTGGGATTCTTCCAAGCTTGGTACCTTTTGTTTCTGAGAGTGTTCATCATAATTTGTATCTTCTCAAAAGTATAGTTTGTTTTGGTCTCTTATGCCTTGCATTTTTTTGATACTTGAATGCGACGTTCGATGGTTGTTGTTAATTTGGCAGCTGCTGGATTATTTTAAGTGGTACGATGTTGGATTTACTACCATTAGTGGATTATACATGTTGCTTGATGTTTGTACACCGTTTGGATTGAAGAAATTAGGAAACTTGTCCGTACATTATCAATCTCTTTGTTGGAAGTCTGTCTGTTCTATCTCTTTCTCAAACTTTATTTTAATGATACATTCTGCTTTGTCTACACTTAGTTTTTAAGATGATCCCAAAGTACTAAAATATATCTGACAAAGATTTTAGGGTTGGACATATGTGCTGACACGTTGGTAGGAGACGAAATGCTTAAGGGGATCTCAGGGGGCCAAAAGAAACGACTTACTACAGGTTTATTTGGTGGTTTCATATTTTCCTGTGTTAGTCTTTAGCAAAATCTATTTGCTGATGGAGCATGCATGTTGTCCAGGTGAATTGCTGGTTGGTCCAGCGAGAGTTCTTTTCATGGATGAAATATCAAATGGGCTTGATAGTTCAACTACTTATCAAATCATCAAATATCTTAGGCATTCAGCTTGTTCACTTGACGGGACCACTGTTATTTCTCTCCTTCAACCTGCTCCCGAGACCTTTGAGTTGTTTGATGATGTCATTCTTTTATGTGAAGGCCAAATTGTATATCAGGGTCCTCGTGAAGCTGCTCTTGATTTCTTTTCATCTATGGGATTTAGCTGTCCTGAGCGAAAGAATGTTGCAGACTTCTTACAGGAAGTAAGTGGTCGAGTGATTAAATTCAATTTAAATCTCTCGGCTCGAAGTTTGGCCTCGGTATTTATGTTTTTCTCTGCAGGTAACATCAAAGAAGGACCAACAGCAGTATTGGTCCAACCCTGACCTCCCTTACAGCTATGTACCAGTGGGAAAATTTGCTGAAGCTTTTCGTTCGTTTCACATAGGGAAAAATTTGTCTGAAGAACTAAATCTTCCTTTTGATAGACGCAATAACCATCCAGCCGCCTTGTCAACTTCTTGTTATGGTATGAAGAGGCTTGAGCTTTTCAAAACGACTTTTAACTGGCAAAGGTTGTTGATGAAGCGGAATTCATTTATATATGTCTTCAAATTCATTCAGGTATGGTCTTTTTCATCAGTCACATCAGGAAAAACAAATTCCAGTGATTTCAGTTTGAACTCTTTTAAAAAGAGAAGTTTGAACTTTAAGGTCTTTTTGGTCATGTGAAAAAAAAACAACCAACTTATTGCCATTATTATTTTGTGCCAATAATCTGAAGAAGGTATCCATGCTATTCTGCTCTTTGTTTACGAGTAGTATGTGCCTTTTTTTTCAGCTTCTTTTCGTTGCTGTGATAACAATGAGTGTCTTTTTCCGAAGTACAATGCACCACAATACAATTGATGATGGGGGCTTATACCTAGGGGCACTATACTTTTCCATGGTTATCATTCTTTTCAACGGATTCACAGAAGTGTCAATGCTAGTAGCCAAGCTTCCAGTTCTTTACAAGCATAGAGACCTGCATTTCTACCCAAGTTGGGCTTATACACTACCTTCTTGGGTTCTGAGTGTTCCAACTTCACTTATGGAGTCTGGCTTTTGGGTTGCAGTCACATACTATGTGATTGGATATGATCCTGCAATCACTAGGTTATCCTTATGCTCTCTTGGAATTTCCTTTTTTGTTTGTTTACGATGGTTGGGTTGGAGTGTTGATTGTAATTGTCATATGCAGATTTCTTCGGCAGTTTTTGTTATATTTCTGGCTGCACCAAATGTCTATAGCTCTCTTTCGTCTTATGGGATCCCTGGGCAGAAATATGATAGTTTCAAACACCTTTGGGTCTTTTGCCATGTTGGTTGTTATGGCACTTGGAGGATACATCATTTCAAGAGGTAAGGGGGAAAACATTTTCCAATCTCTATTTTTCTTTCATACTTAACAAATGCTTTCATTTTTGCTCATTTTTCTCTTTATTTTATTCGTGCAGATTGTGTCCCAAAGTGGTGGATCTGGGGTTTCTGGTTTTCTCCTCTGATGTATGCTCAAAACGCAGCATCTGTGAATGAATTTTATGGGCATTCCTGGGATAAGGTATTCTCTTCTTAATGGATTTTGATCATTCAGAAATTACTTTGCTATTCATGAAAGGTATGCATTCTGGGAGTCATACTTGGCAAAACCAACAATGAATCTTTTTCTTTTTCTTTTTCTTTTTCTTTTTTCCACATATCTAACATAATGTGATATACTGTGTATATGTAAGCATGGACTATGGAGACACTATCGCACTTCTGGAAATATGCTAGAGCTTATGGTTCTTTGTTCCCGTATTCATGTAGGTTGTTGGGAATATTACCAATTCTTCTTTGGGAGAGGCAGTATTAAAAGCACGCAGTTTGTTTTCAGAAAGCTACTGGTATTGGATTGGTGTTGGCGCATTGCTTGGATATACAGTTTTGTTCAATGCACTTTTCACTTTCTTCCTATCTTACCTTAACCGTAAGCAATCTTATTTGATGAAAATTTGCTAAATTCTAATCTCCCTAGGCACATTTAGGTAACAAAAACACATGGAGTGAAAAGTATCCTACTTTTGCAGCTTTGGGAAGGCAGCAGGCTGTGGTCTCTAAGGAGGAGTTGCAGGAGAGGGAAAAAAGAAGGAAGGGAGAACCTGTTGTCATTGAGCTCAGACACTACTTGGAGCATTCAGGGTCCTTGAACGGTTTGTAAATTACATGTTATGTTTTTTTCCCCCAAATACAATATTTTTCATAGAAATTTTGTCATAAGACAGACAAATGTCTAAGATCGAGGTCACTTGAACTTCATACCAGGAAAATATTTGAAGCAAAGAGGCATGGTTCTACCTTTCCAACCACTTTTCATGGCTTTCAGCAATATCAATTACTATGTTGATGTTCCTTTGGTTAGTGCTTAACTCCAATTATTCATGTCATTGCTATGGAAAGCATTATGAGTGTACGTTTTTTAATCCAAGTATCAATGCAGGAATTGAAGCAGCAAGGAGTTGTAGAAGACAGATTGCAGCTGTTGGTTAATATTACTGGAGCATTCAGGCCTGGAATTCTTACGGCGTTAGTTGGGGTGAGCGGTGCTGGAAAAACTACCCTCATGGATGTCTTAGCTGGTAGAAAAACTGGTGGAATCGTTGAAGGGAACATATATATATCTGGTTATCCGAAAAGGCAAGATACGTTTGCAAGAATTTCAGGTTACTGTGAGCAGACTGATATTCACTCTCCCGGTTTAACCATTCGGGAGTCACTTTTATTCTCTGCTTGGCTTCGGTTACCGCCAGATGTTGGCTTGGACACACAAAAGGTATTTCTAGCATTTTTCCCTTTGTCCATTCTTACATGGGATTAATCTATTAAAGGGTTAAATTCTTCAGGCTTTTGTGGACGAGGTAATGAAACTTGTGGAACTCACTTCCTTGAGTGGGGCATTAGTTGGTCTACCTGCAATTGATGGTTTGTCTACAGAACAACGAAAAAGGTTAACAATAGCAGTTGAGCTGGTTGCAAACCCTTCTATAGTATTTATGGATGAGCCCACATCAGGGTTGGATGCAAGGGCTGCAGCCATTGTGATGAGGACTGTGAGGAACATTGTGAATACCGGACGAACAATAGTTTGCACCATTCATCAACCCAGCGTAGACATATTTGAATCCTTTGACGAGGTACAACTCTTTATTTATAGAGTTTGTCACGTGGTCATTCAACTTGTATGCATATGTTGCAGATATTTGTTTGTTGACGATGTCATCCTTTCTCTCTCTCTCTCTCTCTCTCTCTCTCTCTCTTTTTAAATCTAACTACGTCTTATATCTTCTATAATTTTCTACATCTATCGCTCTTAGTATCCTTTCCCTCTCTTAGGACAAGTTCCATGGCTTAGCTAATGTTTAGGGACATGGTTATAGCTTGTACTAAGTCTTGTAATCTCATCCTTTTTTGCAGCTTTTGTTTATGAAGCGTGGAGGGGAGCTCATATATGCTGGTCCTCTTGGTCCAAGGTCTTGTGAGCTCATAAAATATTTTGAGGTCAGCTCAAACATTTTTACATCTCTGAGTATGGTTATGGTTCAAGGCTTCTTTATGATGCTCTTACTCAACCTAGTCTTGTAAAAATCTGTTTTTCTAGGCAATCCAAGGGGTTCCAAAGATCAGGCCTGGATATAATCCTGCTGCATGGATGCTTGATGTTACTTCTTCATCTGAAGAGAACCGCTTGGGTGTTGACTTTGCGGAAATTTACCGAAGATCAAATTTATTTCAGTATGAGCAGTTTCCAATGAACTCTGACTGTGTTGAATTTACATGAAATTGCTTGTTTCTTTGTCTAACTGTAATCTCTTCCTTTGTTTCAGACGTAACAGAGAGTTGGTTGAAAGCCTAAGCAAGCCCAGTTCTAATGTGAAAGAACTGTCCTTCCCGACCAAGTATTCCCAATCATTCTTTGAACAGTTTATCACTTGTCTTTGGAAGCAAAACCTGTCTTACTGGAGAAATCCACAATATATAGCAATTCGTTTCTTTTACACTGTCGTCATTTCATTGATGTTTGGGACCATATGCTGGAAATTTGGTGCTAAAAGGTCTTCTCCTTTTCCTTAATTTTGTCAATTATATTGCTTTGCTATCTTCTAATGATATTTACTGCCTTAATGTGACGGAAGTTTTCCAAATTTAGACTCTCAGAAGGATAAACACACGATTACTTGGTCTTTACTTGTTATCTGGGCATTGTTTATATATTCTTCTTCCAATTAGAGAATATTAGCGTCCAATACTTTTAGTGGTAGATGATCTATGATATCCTCTCTGATAACCCTCATCTATAGAAGGTTTTGTTCTACTGATAACCAAACAAAAGATCTTCAGTGTAAGAAAATCAAAGACTAAGCAATATTACAGTTCTGACATATGCCTTTTGGGTTAGTTAATAGCAGGGAGAAGGGGGGAACCAAAAAGTAAATCTGTATCATGAGGAGACAATTCGGTGGCACCTAATGGCTGAAAGTAAATGCGCACTAAAAATAAAGCCATAAATGTTTTTTGATTTGACTTGGATGTGGCATTCTTACTCGTGTTGATGTAACTTGTATAGAGATCTTCGATTCAATTGGCCCTTAAGCGATATCCATGTCAGATTTTGTTGACGCTAATTCTTTTTGTTTTACTACAGGGAAAGCCAGCAGGATATATTTAATGCCATGGGATCCATGTACGCAGCAATCTTGTTTGTCGGAATCACTAATGCCACGGCTGTTCAACCTGTTGTGTCTGTTGAAAGATTTGTTTCCTACAGAGAGAGAGCTGCAGGGATGTACTCGGCTCTACCATTTGCGTTTGCTCAGGTTCACCTTCTAATACCGTTTCCTCCTTCCCAATTGGATAAATGCATGGTTGTAACAATTAGCTGATGTATGTAGTGGTTTTTATGCACAGGTTGCAATAGAGTTCCCCTACGTATTTGCACAATCCATGATTTACTGCACAATCTACTATTCCATGGCTTCATTTGAGTGGACATTTTTGAAATTCGTTTGGTACATATTCTTCATGTATTTTACGATGCTATACTTTACCTTCTATGGAATGATGACGACTGCTGTCACTCCAAACCATAATGTGGCCGCCATCATTGCCGCTCCATTCTATATGCTCTGGAACCTTTTCAGCGGCTTTATGATTCCTCACAAGGTAATAGAAGTTATTGCTTCTAGTATTTATGTCACTTCTCATATTCTTGACGAGTTAGTTCTGTTATCTAGTCAAGGCCGTAGTACTGTCCAATTTGCTAGCGTTAGGAAGCCAGTTCGAACTAATAATTTGAACCTATAATACTGTAGTAATTCAAAGTTTATGAGAAAAAGCACTTTAATAAAATTGGTTTGAACTAAAATTTTTTTTTCTCGAACCAAATTCCAAATAGGCACTTAACAGACTCGTATATTCTCTGCTGTAACCCCTTTTCTTTTTTATGCATATAATACTATAACCCACAATGACTTCTTGGTCTGCTTCTTCAGAGAATCCCCATATGGTGGAGATGGTACTACTGGGCCAATCCTGTGGCCTGGAGTCTGTATGGCCTCGTAGCTTCACAATACGGAGACAATAATGGACTTGTGAAGCTATCAGATGGAATTCACCAGGTTACTGTGAAGAACTTGGTCGAAGTAGTATTTGGTTTCAGGCATGATTTCCTGGGCGTAGCTGGTATTATGGTGGTTGGCTTCTGTGTGTTTTTTGCTATGATTTTTGCCTGCGCCATAAAATCCTTCAACTTCCAGAGGAGATGACAGGTTCATGAATACCAGAAGAAAAATACTTTTGTCACCGTTTGTTTTTAAGAGTCATTTTATGGATTACAAAGTACATGTTCATCAACTCCACGTCAATGAAAACTGCTGAAGGTGTGGATTTCTGTATAGTAACGTGATTATAGAACGATTTATATACTCATTTTTCCTAAAGAGAAGCAGATAATGCTAGTTGTTAGCTCGAAAAATTTTATGTACCGTAACATAATAATAATGATCATATGGTATTTCAGGATTATATTGTGTTACAGAATTGAATTGAAAGTTGTAATTAAAGGTGGCTAGTATTGTTTGGCATGACTTTATACTAAAATAAAAGGAAAGCAGTGCATTCCTGTCATCCTTCTATTTATTTATTTTTTAAATTAAAATTCTCTCGTCTTCTTATATTTTTCGTAATCATTTGTTTGTACTTAAAAAAAAAAACACACACACACACACACAATTATGTATTTTAAGGAACTGCGTTTCCCGTTTTGGTTTCAGAAATGTTTTTGTTCTTAAAAAGAAATACAGGAATGATATGTGGATTGCTTAGTGTTTTACCATCGTTTAGTATTCTTCTGTCAGAAATAATTTGACAATCAAAAAAGAAAAATTCTAAACAACAAAATACCCTTGTTTTAAATTCGCGTGATGGTTAACTATGAAAAACGATAGAAAATTCAAAATTGCTAAGAACCAATAGATGCAGCAATACTGTAGACGTTGGGGATTTAAATGCAAAGCATAACTTTTATGTAAATACTATCTAAATAAAAATCATCAAACATGTGGTCACTATAGGCTAGCCATAAATCTACGCCCAACCTCATCAAAAAGTGAAGAGTTTGAATCTTTATAACTCAAGTTCAAAATAAATAAACATCAATTGTACAAATTCGAGGTTTTTGGATAAAAGATTTAGTACATGAATGATATACTAAACTTATACATGATAAATCCACGTATATTTAAATTTACAAAATTTGATTATTGACTAAATCCAATAAATCTCAAATTTACTATATTTTGTCATGTGATAAATTCTAAATTTTTCAAGTGAATCTAAATTTACCAAAGTTGGCTATGAAATAAATCTAGTAAATCCCAAATTTATTAACTTACTCAAAATTTCTGTCATTTATTATTATTCCCATTAAAACATACCAAACATATATACACACATATGTCTTACCTTTTCCATTCAAAGATATGCATATATTTACTTTCACTATAAAATTTTCTAATTGATTTAAATTTAATGCAGAACGTTTTAAAATTTTTTTCTCTATATACTCTTACTTTTTAACTTCTACCTTATACCCCATTATTTCTTTTTTTTTTTCCTTCTATTTTATCTTTATTGCAAGACTCAAATGAATGAATATTAGGATACAATAACGGGTAAGTTTTTATATATCGAGCCTGGAGCAAGACAAGAAGATATACATATACATATGTACATACAGAGGAAAAGTCTCAAGTCCGTCTTACTATTTTGACCCGGCCTGAGACGGCTGTTCTTTTGGAGCCATCGGATGAATGAAGTAAAATACAATCAGTTTGCACAATGGAATTTTAGATTGCACAATGGAATTTTAGATTTTTTATTTGTGGAAATATTAATTCACGATATTATGAACAGTAAATTAATTCATAATTAATTCGTATCTTTAGTAGACCAAAATCCACATTGACTAAATTAGTGAATCTCCTTTAAGAATATTCAATGCTATTCTCCTTTAGCAAATGTTGTGTGTGTGGGCACGACTAAGATGGACACCTCTTCTTTCTCATTCTAACCACTAAAGTGAACTGGAACCATAAATCACTAAAAGGTAGTGATTGAGCTCTTTGTCCAAGCATTTGCGCTTAGACAATTTAAGAATCAGTGAAAAGCCAAGGTCTCTACTTATAGAAGCGCTAGGAGGAATTTTATTCAAACTTGAAACTCTGAAAATCTCTCAAGTTAGCAGCTTCACGCACCTGCCAAAGGGAAATCTGCATGCAACCCACATGCAAATTTCCCTCTTGATAATACCAGTCCTAATTTTGGTTATTGTTGCTTTTACAATAAATAAAGAAGGAAATGTTGTTAGTTTGGGTGATGAAATAATAAGATAAGTTTTAATAATAATAATCTCATTGCTTTTTGGATCTAATACTATCAACTCATTGATTTTTCTCTGTTTTCTAATTTTTGTTCTTCAATTGATTGCATTGGCGTTGATGATGCTGGTAAGAAGTCAATTTTCTGAGTTCGATGTGAAAATCTGTGTATGTAAAAGTAAAAACAATTAAACAAAAAGGTAATAAAAATTTTTAAATATGAAGCAAAATAATTATTTTTTTCAATGATTTGGTGTTTTTTTATTACCTTGTCTTTAATATTGTTGTCTCCGGTACATCTAGGTTTAAATTGTTGCTGCAGTACTTGACACATATGGGTTTCTTATAATTTCGACATCAAATTAACTAGTATTTTCTTTTGGGAATCATGTTTATATATGTAATTGTTATAATAAAATTTTAAAGAAATACCTAGATATTGCTTGACTGACATTGCTGCAAAAGCTGCTACAGCTGGTCCCTGACTTGATTTCAAAACATTCTCATCAAATTGTTCTGCTTTGTGTCCCCATATAGTAATCCGTAGTTGTTAACTTTTGTTGAAAAAGTAAAATAAAGAAAGTTAGAATAAAAAATTTTAGATGGTGTAAAAATATTTAGACTTTAATTAAATAATTTATAAGATGATTATGATAAAATGTGTGTAAAATTTTGTTTACTTTATATTATGTATCATTATAGTGCGTCTTGGGGTTGTCCTGTTGCTGATGCTTGTTTGTTTTGCGTAAACACTTGTTAAGATCCCAATAATATCTAGTATGGATCGCATACAAAGCATTATAAATATATATTGATAAATTAATAATGCTTTTAGTTTATTGAAATGAGTAACAAATATTACCTCTTAGGATTTCAACATTGTTGATTCTTTGTTGTAGCTTATCAAATTCCATCAAGTAAAATCTATGAAATGAAAAATGTGGTGGTTTTTCTATAACTAGAATGAAAGTTGTTATAGGTCCAAATTGAAGCATTGCACTGCATGGTACAACTTTGTATTTCGGCTTGTTTTGATTGACAAAGAAGTTGTTGATGTCCTATATTGTACCTAACTAAATTTTTTGAGAAATAATCTCTAAATCACACGCTCAGATTGATCATTGAATTGCTTTATGCTGCAAATAAAAAAGATAAAATAGTTAGTTATTTGATAAGATTCAATATGAAGCAAAAAAATGATATAAAATAATGTCAACCAGAAGACGGTCAAGACTCATCAAGCATCCTGTCGTGAAGTCATTGTTGGTCTATAATCTTACCCTGATAGTCCCATATACTTCATTTGGCTTTAGTGCACAAATGGTTGTTGTCATTCTTCTCTAATTGTCAAGAATAATAAATAACTTTTTAGCATATGAATAAATAATTTTACTAA
Source organism: Artocarpus hirsutus (assembly GCA_946598075.1). Lineage (NCBI taxonomy): Eukaryota > Viridiplantae > Streptophyta > Magnoliopsida > Rosales > Moraceae > Artocarpus > Artocarpus hirsutus. Next base: position 79,380 of record CAMOHE010043057.1, read on the forward strand.
ATATATGTCTAAGTTATTATTAATATAGTAATTTTATAGTCAAAAAATATCATTATGTATATTTTTATATGATATTGTATAAAATTTCTTTGTACACAATGTTTTTTTATATGGTTTGGATATTTATTAATTGAATCATGAATTAGAATGTGTAATCCTTTTGGTATTGCTGTCCTCGATAAAGCCACATATAATTATCAATCTGCAAAAATTCATTCTCTAAACATAGAACAATTTTATTCAAAGATTGTTCTTGACTTTTATATATTGTCATGATGCAACAAATTTTTATAGGAAACTGTCTTCTTCTTTTTTTTTTAATGTAAATGGCCATTTAGATTCATGTACAATCGTTTCTATTTTTGGAATATAAACTTTTTCACTAGTATTATTTGAATTCATGATTTGTCCTTCTATAGCTTTATTTGTCAACTATGTAATAATGAATTGTGTTCTATTGCATAGTCAGATAGATTGATTTAAATTTCTTAATAACATAATAGGAGTTCCAAGTTTAAGGTTTAAGTCTTGTGGTGGTATGCCATTGAAATTTAGAGTGTGAAAATTCTTGGGGATATAAAAGATTAAGTTCGTCTATGTTTTTAAATAAAGATACTATTGTGTCATAGCTATAAAAAGATTTTAATTCACCAGGTATTAAAGATAATATATGATTATTAATGTCATCAATTGTTTTTCTTGGAGTTACTATAGCTCGTTATTTTGTAATATTCAATATTGTTAAAATAATAGTTAAAGTCATTATATATTACAGTTAAAATCTTTTCAATTGGATTTGATTGATAATATATTATGTATTTTTTTGGAATTTTAACCCATATGGCATCTTCATTTTTTAAATCTTTTATTCCTTCAGTAGTGTCATTTTGACATTTATTATCCAGTTTGAAAATTATGTAATTTCTATTTTTTTTCTTCTTATAATAATATTATGGTGTTGCAATCTCATGTTTTCTGCTAATCTTAAAATTTGAAAATATGGCCATAAATAAGAATTGTTTATACTTGCATCTATTATGTGTTTTTTTTTTGTTCCAGTAGATATAACACCTAAGACAACAGTCATTCCACCAAATAGTTGTTCAATTTTTTTTTTTAAACCTTGAAGTGTTTTATCCAATGCTTCAAAGCAATATTAGTTATGCATAGGTGCTTCATCCTATAGAATAAGTGATGTTTTTTCAATTAATTTCTGACAAGTAGAAAATTGGTCAATTGATAATGGTATCCGAAATCTAGAATGTGGAATTCTTCATTTAGGTAATAACAATAACAATGATGTTACTCCAGAGGATGCAACAGCTAGGACAATTTCATTGTTTGATCTGATTTTAATAGTGATTGCATTCCATAAATATGTTTTTCCAATGCCTCCATGACCATAGATGAAAAAAATTTTGTCTTTTCCATGACTAAGTGATTCTATTAAGATTTGTTGATAGATATATTATTGTTCATTGTTTAAATGTTGTACTAATATAGCATTTTTGTCTTTAATTTATTTATATTGTAATTAAGTTTCTTTCTCAAAATTTTTTATTTAGATAACTTATTAGTGATCCTATGGGAAGTGATAAATTGAAATGTGTTAAAGTTGATAAATTCAAATTTAATAATTTTTCTAATTTATATAATACAAAATTATATAATTCTATTTCAAGTATTTGAAAATTGGAGTTGTTGAATAGGATTTTAATCTTGCATAAAATATTATCTTTCATAAGTTTCAATGCTTTTCTAATAATTTTATTAGATTATTTAAATTGTAAAATAATAAAATTATAACAAATAATTATTGTAATTGGGATGATGTTGACAAAAATGAGGCTTCTAATATTGATTCGTCCTATTCTTTTTCATCTCCTAATAAGCATAATCCATAATATGCTGCCTAATTTGTTGGTTATATTATATTATCAAGAGTTTGAAGGGGTTCATAACTTGTTATATCTTTCTGATAATTTAGTAATAATTTTAGGTAATATAGCTCTTTAGAACTTTGGTGCACATAATAAATTCATCCAATTATATGTTTTGTTTGCCTAAGACTCTAGTTTTTGTATTTGCTGTTTCAAACATATTTAGTAAGAAATTTGGTAAAAGTTCTTTAGCTTCATTATCACGTTTGTTAGTTTTCATTCATTCCGTTAGAGTTGTCTTATGAATTCATGGTTGTTTTATTATGTAAGTAAGACATTTATGTTAATGAAATGTTACATTTTACATATGTGGTAAATGAATTAATCGTCATTGAACAGCAAGATTTTTGTGATATATATTGGGTATTCATATAATCTTCACATAGCTTTATATGATGTTATATATCATCTTCTTCTTGATAAATAGTTTGTTTAGGTTGTTCTGTACATATATTATCTTCTATTATTGCTCTTATTCTATGTGGTCCTTTTGTAAAATATTTGAATAAATATTATATAAGCATAGATTGTGAATAGATTTGAACATTGATATGAGCATGAAATTTTAAAATAGGTCTTTGTTATAAGGGACTATAAATCTATTATCTAATTTAATACCCTTTTTTTCTACATAAAAATGTATTTCTGTGTTTGTAATTAACAAATCCATTTTCTTCAATGGTTGTTTCATTTTTGAATTGTTTAGGAAATTTTTTTGAGCATTATGAGTTTTTCGTATATGAAGCATTTTTTGGCAATGATGCATAGTCCATGCATCATAAATTCAACTGATACTCTAATGAATTTTTTTTGGGATTAGGTATTTCTATAGAAGTAAAATTGTCTATTTTTCATGATTCATGTAGTTTTTTCGTCTAAGTATAACCAAAACAAAAGATGACAATATAGTAAGCCTCCTTTTTGAAATTCAACCACATATAAATCTAAAAAATAAAAAAGGAAGAAACAATGAAATTGCATTAATCTTTTATTTATATTAAAGGCAAATAAGTTTTTTATTAATGAGATAAAATTGATGCTGAAAAAGTAAACTAACCTACGATAATTGTTCCAAATATTTTTTTTTGGTTTTAATAATGGAAAAAATATGATCTAATTTCATTTTAAAAATTCTTATGATAATAGTTGGTCTATTTTCAGGTTTTTGGCCTAGAACATTAGTGTGGGCTCTAGTAATTTCATGTCATTTGGGATTGCATGTGAATGTTATGAATAAATTTGGATTTTTATAGTGTCTACACATTGCATTGCATCTTGGTAATTTCAAATCATATATCTAAGACTTCCTATGTGGCTGGAAGGGAGGATAATTCTTTTACCTATTGCTTGTGCATTTTTGTCTCCTCTAATGATAGCATCTTGGTTTTTTTTTTTTTTTTTTGGTTTTTTCTATTATAGTTTAATCAATCTTCTTCTATTGAAGCATATGCATCAACTCTGTATTGTTGAAATAATCCTCCACCTCTGAATAGAGTATTGTCTTGGTTTTCACAGTCTTATAATTGATAGTAATAAAATGCTTTCATAGAAATTCTTTTTGTTGAAGTTTTTCTATTTGAATTATTTATATTCTATATTAAATCAATTCTATAACCGTCTTCTCTGTAAGGAGATAGCAAAAGATATTGTAAAGCCATATAAGATATATGTACTTATGTAATTATTTGCAAAGTATCGATTTTGTCATGGATTATGATATCCATTCCTTGTTCATATTCATCAATATCTCTAACTATTGAACCACCTATGTCGTTTGAAGTGGCCAATTCATATTGACTGCTATCTATGTATCTTCTACCTATAAGTCGTAGTTTCAACGAAAGGATTTCATGTTCTTAGATTGTATCTTTTACCATTGTAAAAAGTTTTACTAATTTATTAGTTTCGTCAAACATTTTGATCAAATTTTTGATTATTGATTTAATTAAAATTTTGGACACATCATTGAATGAGAATTTGCGATTCGATTTTGGATTTCATTTTAGTTATCATACATATAAAGTTATGCAAATTTTCGAGACTTATTATTAAGTGGCCATATAGATTCTATTAGATGATGTATCTAATTATTGCTTATTTTAAAGATACATGGACCCTTTGAATTTTTTGTACTTGATTCTATATTTGCTCTAAATGATGTAAATACAAACCTAAAACGAGAAGGAGAGTAAATAAACTAAGAGGAAGAGAAAGAGAGTAAACAAAACATATGCAGAGGAAAATGATATACGACAACAATATTTGTAGACAAAAAAAAAAAAAAAAAAAAAACAGAACTAAAAAATAGGAAAGGGATAATAAACTCATATGATAAAATTAAGTGTTGAGTTGTGAATGGGGACATTAAAGTTGAATTAGTTAAAAGATTGACAACTGAATTGTGTTTAAATTTATTATTTATACAATTTAGTCAAGTTCTCTACCAAATCATGGTTGGTTTATGCTGAATTTTTTGCTATATATACAACCAACTCCCTTTGTTATTATTTCAGTATCAACTTAATATTAAATTTAGTATATACAATCATATTTTAATATAAAAATATGCATGGTAAAAGTTGAAACTTTGGATGCCGGTGAAAACAAGGAAAAATTATTTAAGCTTACCTGCTCAGTAGTAGTTTACCTGCTCGGAGAGGACGCTGGATCCAGATTTCAACGGTCTTGAACATTGTGTACCAAAGTGTTTATGTTAGGGAGAGACTGAAGAAACAACACGTAAAATATGAAATCCTTGCATTTCTAACCCAGGTTGAACATCTGCTAGTATGTTTGTTATGATTATATAGTATTATATTTTACTATTATAATGATATAATGATTACTAATAAGTTTATGCTGAAAATTAATAAGTTGTATACTTATATCTCCAAATATTTCTATTTTTTTTATCATTGCAATGAAAGCAATTAGAAATCAACAAAAGAAAAAAGCAAGTAATTTCTCGTTTTAGAACCATTAAGATAATCACCTCTCATAGACACACTTCACATGCCTCCATGGTGCTCTCTTTCTCAGGTTGTGTAAAATTTGAAAATAAATAAATAAATAAATATGGGACTCTGTATCGATTATCGAGAATTAAACAAAGTATACACGTTGCCCCGAATCGATGATTTATTCGATCAACTAGATGATACGCCGGGGTTTTCAAAAATAGATTTGCGGTCAAGATACCATCAACTAAAGATAAAAGAAGGGGATATTCTAAAGACAGCATTTAGAACAAGGTTTGGCCATTGTGAATTCGTGGTTATGCGTTTTGGCCTAATAAATTCTTCTGCAATATTCATGGATTTGATGAATCAAGTGTTCACGGACTACCTCAAGAAATTTATCTTAGTGTTTATCAACGACGTTGTATTAGTTGAAAAGAAGGATAAGATTGAGTCAACTTTTGGTCAAACTTTTTGGCACCGAAGTCAATTTAGTGTCTCCATTGAAAAAAATTAAAAAGGGCTTTACTAATTTCTCACTACTTTTTTTTCTCCTCTTCTTTTTTTCTTTCATGTTTCTCATTAGTGAGTAAATAGATAGAAAAGTGTAAATGCAAAGCAATATAAATCTTTACGTAGTTAGTGGGGTTCCTTTTTAGAAATTTATATGAAATAAGTTGAAAGGAAGCTAAGTAGTATATTTAATGATTTATTAAAAAAATAGTAGTGTAAATGATGTAATTAAAGGAGAATTTTGTTACCGTTTTGAGCAGTTACTTTTTTTGATCGAATTTTAATTTATTTTCATAGTTTTTATAATAAGAATAATCCTTATATAGCCAAATGAATTGCTAGGATTAGATTTTGCTATGGCATGTAAATTGCTATAATATCATTACAAAATAAGAATTCATTTTGTACAAACAGTACATTGACTCTTGATTCTACTTTGTAAAATAATTTGCTCTCCTGGATAAAAAAGCATTAGCTCTTGATTCTACTTCACATAATAAAATACAACCACCCCACCTTAATGCCTTCTTTAGTGATAAGTTTTAGCTGATATAGAAAGAAAAACAAATAAAGTTCCAATCTGTTATGTTTTATTGATGGGTACTGACTAAAAATACCTGTGAACTCGTAAATCTTCCGACGGTTTTCGGATTTTCCTCTTTTGTTGCTATTTTTTCAAAAGGTGGTCAATTACGCCTCTTACGTCTCAGATTTTTTTTTTTTAAAAAAAAAATTTGGCAACAAATCGATGTGAGTAGATTCAAAATAGCAAATATTCAAAGTTAAAGTGACCAAGTTAGATAATATTAATAAAAGAGATTGCCTGCCTTGTCTCACCCACCAAAATCCCAGATTGTAAAGCTGATGTTTTTGTATTCCAGAGTTTCCACGTTAATAGGTTGTTTGGCAGGCTTTGCATTAATTTTTTAGTTACTAAATAGTGCATAGCTTTCATATACTACAGTAAAAAGTAAAAAATTACTGCAATATAAAGTTTTCAAAAGCTATAATATTTTAAACTAAAAAATTGGTTTTAATTATACTAGTCAAACACCCTTTAAATCATGCCATGAACATCATTGTATAAAATCAGTCAACAAAAGTGCATCTACACTACACCGACATTTAAAGGCATAGACGCCCGATCTAACCTAAGCTACACTCTATTGAGATCTTGAAAGTTATATCAAAATTCTCGTTTCCAATGCTTTCAATCCACTTGATATTTCTCTGTGTTTCGATATTTAAAGACATTAAATCGATCTGACCAGCATGACATTTTTTTTTCCCATATGTTTTTGAGAATATCATCTCAAAGTCTCCCAACTTGAGCTTGTACAAAATTACGGTTTTCAAAGGTGGGTTTAAAAGTTGGGATCCTTGATATTACTCGGTTAAAATTATGGTTTGCATTTCTTTCAAGATAAATAATTTACTGATTTTTGAACAATAAGGTCTAACATTCTTGGTCAACTACTTGAAAATGTACAAAACCTGGGCAAAAATACATTCTGCATCTTAAACTAATAGATCCTTAAGCAAGAATTTCGTTTATAATTTGATCATCAGAGAACGATAAAAAAAACATACCGATGGTGGGAATTGTGGTGGCAATTTCTTCCAACTTGAGCTTGTACAAAATAATGGTTTTACCAACAGGATCAAGACCAACGTTAGAATTTCCATCTCTTTCTTAGCAAACAGTCGGCTAACCATTAAGGGAATACAAAAAATAAACAACATACAAGAATAAGATGAATCGTAACAAAAGCCAGTAAACCGAACCCGAAAAACTATTTTAGCATGTTTTATGATCTAACATTCTTTAGCCAAAGTAGCGAGTGAATTTTTAGCACTTATGGAATGTTCAATCAGAAAAAGAAGGAGCAAATTGAAAGATTTAGGTGTGACTGTGAGCAATCTTATCTTGTTCCACTATTCCAAACTTCCTTCCGCTGACGCTTTTCCTTTGGCAAAGGATATTTTGATAATAAAAACATTTCAAGAGAAGATGGTGGTCCTTTTTCTGTAATTGTCTGCATGTTGTGAAAGCCTTGCAGCCCTCAGGTCATCACTTCCCTCGATATTTCATGCTGTGAAAGCCCAGTCTACTTGGTGACTTTTGTGAAAGACCTGCCTGTGTTTAAGACAGCGTGGAAATTAGAAGAATAAGAGAGAGGAGCGCAGATCTGAGAAGAAGAGTCAAAGGGGTGGGTAACTGGGTGTGATTCGTGAGAAAAATGAGAGGGAGTTAGAAACCTAAAGTATGTTTGACACACTGTATTATATTATATTGTATTGTATTATATTATATTGTATTATATACAAAAAATATAATACGATACAATACTGTGTACCAAATAAGTCCTAAGTGGTGGAAGGGGCGGCTATGGTTGTGGTGTAAGTCAGTTTAGGTTTTTTTATTTTTATTTTTATTTTTTTTTATTTTTTTTTTTCGTGGAAGGACCAAAAATCCAAAACGAAGAAGGGAGGAAGAAAGGGAAAGAGTGAAGCAAGGACAGAAAATAATGACACTGCAGGAGCAAAAATGACCAAGAAGTCATTGACAAAACATAGAGTGAAGCAAGGACAGAAAATAATGACACTGCAGGAGCAAAAATGACCAAGAAGTCATTGACAAAACATAAATTAAAAAAAAAGTAAATAAGAACAAAACATACCAAAGGGCTGAAAAGGAAAAACATTGTACCATGTATAGTGTTTTTAGCCTCTTCTTTAGTATATATTAATAAAGTGAATTGTTTTATGCAAATGATTTCATTAATAAATCAGTTAACACTTTAGGTCGAGTTCGATATATGACTTCCACTTAGGTCTTGTATATCAATATGTCCATCACGAGGTCAATCCTTTTCCGACAACCAAGATAAATTGTTTTAGATGTAGATCCCCATTACAACTTTATTAGGAATAAAGTATTTCAAAACATATATAATACAAAAATTATTTGATCAATTAAACTTCTTCTTGTTTGAACATGCACAAATATTCTTAATAAGTTATTCTAATTAAAGCGACAATATGCTCTTAAGCAATAATGCTGTAAGTAAAACTATTATAAAAATAATAAATAAAACTACTTGTCAATAGTGATGAAGTGCACGAAATATAATAACAAAGAATATCACTGTCACTATAGAAATAAATATCACAAGCACTAAAGAGAATAGATGAAATGAATTAAATATATAACTTGAATAATAAAGGAAATAAAAAAAAAATGAAGAACGCGTGCAAACAAAATTCACTCTTTGGTTAGCCTTCTATCGATTGTGTCTCATTCACAAAGAGATGTCACTACAAGAAAAACCACATTTAACGACATATTATTTATGACATGTAGTTTTTGAATGTCATTGAAAAGTACATACAACGACATCTCTAACAAAGATATCTTAACGACATTTGAAACAATAATTAACGACATCTATATAGATGTCGTATTAAAGGTCTCCTTTTAACGACAATAATTTAGTGTTGTTAAATTATTTAACAACAAGTAAGAGATATCGTCAAAGCCTTGAAGATTATACGACACCCCTTATAGACAACATTGGTCAAGATGTCGTCTATAAGGGATGTTATAAAATCTCCAAGGCTTTGACGACATCTCCTACTTGTCGTTAAATAATTTAACGACACTAAACAATTGTCATTAAAAAGAGGCCTTTAATACGGCATATATATAAAGTCGTTAATTGTTGTTTCAAATGTTATTAACGACATCTTTGTTAGAGATGTCGTTGTATGTACTTTTCAACGACATTTAAAAACTACATGTCGTAAATAATATGTCGTTAAATGTATTTTTTTTGTGGTGTGTGTCACTCATCTCATATTTTAGAAACTGCGGAAATAAAAACTGAAAAATCATGAATTTTTCTGAATTTTCTTACAACTCTTGGATAATAAATCTTGCTAACCCCTCCAATTATAGTTTTTAGGGCTTTAAGGGAATAAGGAATTAATAAACTAACAGAACCAGAAACAGGAAACTGTCAATTTGCAAAATAAAAATTGGAAAGTAATAAATACAGAGATAAATTGTAAAGAAATCCAATATTTGATTGAAGGCTAATTAATGAGGAAATTTTGAATTCTGATCAGCCCCAAGACGTAGGGAGAGAGTTCGAGCAATTCCACACACGAAACGGACGCATGGCACGTGGATGTACCAGTTGGGCGAGTTAAGAGCGCTTGGGTAGGAAACGCGTGTTATGCGTGTTATGCGTTACATTCTTTCAGAAATCTCGTTACATTTTAATGAATATCAGTATACACAACAAAAACAAAGTGCTTTTCTCACCATGTCGTTGAGGGAGACTTTGTCTATATATATATATATATATATAGAGAGAGAGAGAGAGAGAGAGAGAAACAAAAGAAGGACAAATTGTAAAGCGAAAATAACGATTTTAGACGTTTATTATGAATAAATTAGTTTGTTAACGTGGATTTTCGTATTCTTAATATTCTCATAAATTGTATTATCTCCGTTCTAATGATTATTAGTATTGGTAATTTATAACCTTCATATAACCTCTCAATTAACATTCTAGTATGTTAATTTATTGTTACAACTCATGGCTTTTGTCACAAACCTAAACCCGGGTAGTGACGCGATGGTTAATTAAATTAATTAAGCAAACTTATGTAAGCTAGCCAATTAATTATTGGTAATTTAAGAAAAAGGATTTTTGCTTAATTAATGAAAATATATAAATTTAAAACTTTTTAGATAATTACTGTTTATTAAGTCCTAACAATTAACATTCTAGTATTTAATTTATTGTTACAACTCATGGCTTTTGTCACAAACCCAAACCCGGGTAGTGACGTGATGGTTTAATTAAATTAATTAAGCAAACTTATGTAAGGTCACCAATTAATTATTGGTAATTTAAGAAAAAGGATTTTTGCTTAATTAATGAAAATTAGATAAATTTAAAGCTTTTTAGATAATTACTGTTTATAAAGTCCTAACAATTAATCTCATGAATTACTTCTAAAATTAAATTGAAATAAAACATAATGTCAACGGGAGCAAGTCGGGCTCACATTATGCACACACATGTTACCGACATAAGTAAAATACAAACCACAGTCCAACCAAAATTAAATAATGTCTGAATATTACATGCTTTAATTAATAAGTAGATAAATTAAATAAAACTCCTACGGTCCACGCGTGCTATCAGCAGCGTGCTAGTTGGCAGTGTACTGCGAACCACCTGGAGGGGAAAATTTTAAAATAAATAAACTGTAAGCGAAAGGCTCAGCAAGACTTAGGTTTTGAAAATGGTAACTTAAATAAATAAAACTTCGTTAACACAAAAACTTTAAATAAATCCAGTTAATTACATACTTACCATTTCGGTCCAACGATCACCTATAATCAAGTTTATCTTTTACCTTGTGCAAAGTCATTAACCTACCCCCAAAGTTGTTCTCTACACAACCTGATCTCTATGCATGACATCATGCACTGATGTCTCATTCTGAACGGAGTTCTTAAATTATTTGGTAGTAAATATTATGGTATTTATATTATTATTTGAGTCTCATGTTACCGAGTTATCTCATTTACATTCATTATTTAGTTCATGATGACCATATTCATTGTTCAACAATTATTGTAATAATTTGAATAAATATATAACAATCATTCCTTAAAAACACTTTCAGGAAAATATCTTGTGGCCAAAACTCTTTTTTTTAAAAAAAAAAATTATGGCTAACAAATAAAGAGGGCCTAAAGTCCTACCTCGTTATCTAGCACGATAGCACAAACACCATAGTTCCGGTCCACTATACGTCAACTACTCGGAACTGCAAACAACCTTAGACATGGACTAGATACATTAATATCTAAGTTAGAATATTCTACGTTAGTATGTTATTTCATGGTACCTTAGTGTGCTTTTAGAGTCCAAATAATGATTACAAAAAATCATAATCCTCTTTAAAACATTTCTAAATCATTAAACAATGTAAATTAGGAGCAAAACTGCCATTTCACGCTGCTCAGTCGACCTACCGACCATTTAGGTTTAGCCTACTGAACTGTTAATGTTTAGCCTATTGACCATCTGAGGCCGGCTTACTAAACTACTTGAATTCGGCCTGCTGAAGGATAAGTTTGACATGCCAATAAGTTAAAATCTGAAAAATTTTTAGATTTTTAGTCTCGACAAACCTGAGCTTCAAAGCTCAATCTAACCTGTTACATCAGTTCATAGATCACAAAAATCATTTAGGATTGATTAGCAAGTCATTTTAAAACATGTTCAATTTGTTTTTCTCAATTTATATACACAATTGCATAACAAAAATTTCAAAAATCAAATTTGTAAAAACAAAACCTAAAACATGCCCCATTAAGACATTTCACTTGATTCATCATTCAATCTTAACCATGCAATTTAAAATACCACTCAGATTCCTATGACTATGAGATTTGAAACTAGGCTTCTAAACAAAATAATTGTATATACAAATCTTCACACACTCTATGCACACACCAACATATAAACATATTAATACATCCTCATCATCCTTTGCTTAGAAAACCCAAAAATAAAAGATAAAAATTAGAAGAAAAGTCACATATTGAAACAGAGAAAAAGAAATTAAATTTTATCATTTAAAAACCTACCATAAATTCTTGGTTGTTGTGGAAAATCTTGGCTCGATCTCTTAAATCTCTAACTTGTAGTGCTTTAGAAGTAAAGGAGCTTCAACTCTTAGTTTGCATGTAAAGAAAGAGAACTAAAAATTTTTATATTTGAGAAAGGAAAGATGGGCATGGGGAGAGAGAGAAAGAGGCAAAAATGAAAGTAAAAGAGAGAGTGGAAGACCTGTTTGGCACTTGTCAATTTGTTGTTTAGCAAAAATCTAACTTTTGGGGTATAAAAATAAAAATGCCAAAATTTGCTTTAAAAGTTAACAATGCTTATATTTAAATACATCAACAAAACTGTTAAAGATGCAATTTAATTAACAAAATGTCATTAATTGATTACATTAATTTTAAATTAAAATTAGGCGCACTAATTCACCAAATTTCACACTAATCATGCTTAATTAATTTATGAATATTACAGCTCTTCTCCCCTAAAGGAATTTCATCCTCGAAATTAGAAATCATCTAAAACAAAATAAATGTGGGTACAGGTCTTGCATCGTTGATTCTAATTCCCATGTTGCCTCATCGACTACATAGCATTGCCACAAGACTTTCAATAGTATTATGTCACGACATCGTAGACTTGTTACTTTTCAATCAATGATTTGAACCGGCACCTTCTTGTATGTTGTGTCTTCCTGTATTGGTACATCATAAAATGAAACTACTTTGCATGGCTAGGGCAGGCATTTTTGGAGCATCGACACGTGAAACACATTGTGATCATGAGAGAGCTCAGGGGGAAGATCAAGTCGGTAAGCAACTACATCGACATGATGAGTAATCTTGAATGGCCCGACAAACCTCGTTGCAAGTTTCTCACTTACACCAAAACACGTAATCCCTTTGCATGGTGAAACCTTTAACAGAACAAGATCACCTATTTTAAATTCCAAAGGTTGGTGTCTCTTGTTAACATAACTCTTTTGTCGCCTTTGAGCAGCTTTCAATCAATCTCGAATCATAGCGACCTTTTCATTACTCTCATTGATCTTATCAGGTCCAGTAACAATCCAATCTTCTAGTTCTAACCAATAAAATGGTGATCGATATGGTCTTCCATAAAGTGCCTCGAACGGTGCCATAACGATACTTGCTTGGTAGCTGTTATTCTATGCAAATTTTGCCAGATATAAGAGTCTCTTCCAATTCCCGCCAAAGTCCAATATACAAGTACATAACATATCCTCAAGAATCTGAATTACTTACTCAAAGTGTCTATCAGTCTGAGGATGAAAAGCAATGCTAAAGTTCAACTCAATGCCTAGTGCTTCTTGGAAACTTCTCCAATATTTGTGTTAAATCATGTGTCCCTATTAGAAGTAATAGACAATGGAACTCCATGCAGTCTTATTATATTCTTGAGATACAACTCTCCAAGAACTCTTCTCAAGCACGTCAATTTGAAAGGTATGAAATGTGTTGATTTCATTAACCTATCGACAATAACCCAAGTTGCATTGTGCTTCTACTCTGTCCTTGGTAGGCCAGTGAAGAAATCCATCGTAATGTGTTCCCACTTCCACCCTAGAATAGGAAGTGGCTAAAGTTATCTAGCGGGCTTTTGGTTTTCAGCTTTTACCTGAAGACAATGGCAATGTTTTCTAGAACATCCTTTCTTATACCTCTCCACCAATATTGTTTTTTCAAATTGTGATACATCTTCGTGCTTCCCGAATGAATAGCAAATTAGAACTTGTGTGCCTCATCTGTTACAGCCATTGTTACTTCTTCTATTGCAGGTACTGTCAAATGTTTTTGAAATACAAAGATCCATCTGTATGTATTTTCCATTCATTAAGTTGTTCTCCATTTTGTATCCACGTCCATATTTCTTAAAGATATTGATCCTGCCATTGATTCTGTTTGACCATTTGAACAAATGCTGGGGTAGAGTCCATGTTGTATACCAAAATCTAATTGCAATCTTTATAGTATCGCAACCTATACTCACTTACCACAACATATCTTTTCTAATCTTCAAATGCCAAAGAAACGAGAATTCTTGAAGATTTCCTACTGAGCGCATCTACAACTACGTTGGCTTTTATAGGATGATACTGTAGCGTGAAGTCATAGTCTTCCATAAATTCCACCCATCTTTGCTACCTAAGTGAACAAATACTTTAGACTCTTGTAATTAGAGAAAATCTAGAATGCTACTTCCTACAAATAACATCTCTAAATTTTTAGTGCATGAATTACTACTACAAGTTTCAGATCATAAGTGGGATAGTTTTGCTCATGAGGCTTACGATTTCATGATTCATATGCCACAACCCATATATGTTGCATTAATACGAATCTAAGTCTGCATCCTAATGCTTTAGTGTAGACTTGATAAGGCTCGTCATTACTCCATATGATCAATAATGAAACGGTGGTCAATCGGGTCTTCAATTCCTAGAAGACGTACTCACATTTTGTATTCCATTCAAACTGGACATCTTTCTTTGTCAATCATATCAATGGAGCTGCTACCTTCAAGAAGTCTTTTATAAATCTTTTGTAATATCCTACGAGTCTTAAGAAACTATAGATTTCAGCCATGTTCCTTGGTCTTTCCCATTGCACCATTGTTTCTATTTTGGAAAGATCCATTGACATACCTTGATAGGAGATAACATATCCCAAAAACTTAACTTCAGTCAACCAAAACTCACACTTCGCCTTTTTAGCATATAGTTGATGTTCCCGCAGAGTCTAAAGTACAATCCTCAGGTGCTGCTCATACTCCTTCCAGGTCTTAGAATACATTAGTATGTCATCGATGAACACAATCACAAACTAATCCAAATAAGGCTTGAAAATCGTATTCATCAAGTCCATGAAAGCTGCAGAGGCATTTGTCAATCCAAATGATATCACTAAGAATTCAAAATGTCCATACCAGGTTCTGAACATCGTCTTAGGAATATCCTCCTTCTTGACTCTAACCCGATGATATCTTAAGCGTATACTATTTTAAAAATATACTGAGAACTTCTCAACTGATCAAATAGCTGATCAATCCTAGGCAGTGGATACTTGTTCTTATTGTGACCTGATTCAACTATCAATACACAACTTGAAAGTACTGTCATGTTTCTTGGCAAATAAAAATGGAGCATCCTACAGTGACGTACTGTTCTAGAGGTATCCTTTATCTGCAAGTTCCTGAAGTTGCTTCCTTGGTTCCTTCATTTCTATTGGTGCCATTAGATATGGTGCTATGAAAATTGGAGTGGTCTCGGGGACTAATTCAATACTAAACTCTATCTCTCAGTGTGGTGGTAATCTAGGTAACTTGTCATGAAAAACATCATCAAACTTGTCGACCATCTGTATTACTGTGTTTCCTCCTGATGCACTAGATTCTTCTTCTAGGTTTAAAAGAAGTACATAACAAGCTAAGTTCCTTTGTCTTCCAAAACACAACTTCAAGGATCGTTCACTCATCACTCTATCATCACTGCCTTGCTAGGTGATCGTTATTCCCCTATCGATCACTAAGGTCACTTTTCTAAAGTGGCAGTCTACAATGGCATTATACCAAGATAACCATTCCATTCTTAGGATTACATCATAAGTATTTATAGGGATTACAATCAAATCACATCTCAAAATCTCACCCCCAATTATTATTTTACAGGATTTACACACAGTATTTACATACACTCACCTCAACGATGAGGTAATTATCATGGGTCATTAAATTCCTCTATTCCTAATCCTAAGGAATTTACAAATAAATTCAAAATGAGAGAATGTGTGGCACCAATATCAAATAAGACACGAGATAAAGATTGAGACACTACTGCATTACTGGCCTAAGTATCAAAACTTTCTACAGTCATAGTATGGACTTGAGCTAGGATTTTTCCTTTTCCTTTATTAGCATTGTTGGGTTTAGGGTTTGTTGGTTGATACTGCTGCAGTGGAGGAGACTACACACTAGATGGATTGGGTGCTCTATACTATAGAAGGTTCCTCTGGAAACTCGATGGCTGATAACCTTGTGCTAGATAAGGCATCTGTTGAGGGGTGAACAGGTGAAACTGCAGCTCAATGACTTGCTAAGGCTGAACAAAAGACTAGGCTTAGGACTGACGGGTTGTACCTTCTCTGATCTGGGATCCTTACTAAGAATTCTTTATCGAGCAATCCTTTTTAAAATGTCCTGGTTGTTGGCAGTAATGACAATGGAAGTTATAAAGATTGCTTTATCCGCTACTTGAAGAACTGCTACTCCCACTATTGGCATTGACGTGCTGATTCTTCACTTGAGCCTGGTGGTTGCTGTTACCTCCCCTTAGTCACTTTCCACCGATAAAGCTGATGATACCAACTCACCATAAACCCAGATCACAAGGCAACCAAATGTCATTGGATAAATCCTTTAAGTCCCTATTGAAACTTAATGCATTTTTCTTGTTTAGAAGCCACAGCAGATGGAGCAAACCTAACCGGTTGATGAACTTTGCCTTGTATTCCCATACTGTCATGTCTCCTTGTTCCAGTCAGTAGAATTCTGTAGTCTTCTAGTCTCTGTACGCCTATGGAAAATAATAGTCATAGAATAACCTTTCAAATATGTCCTAGTCAATGTTTTTGTTGTTCTCCATGTGTTTTGCATGTTTCTACCAGGTGTTTGCACTTCCCTCAAGTTTATAAGCTGCAAATTCAACTTGGTATTCCGCTGGTATTCAAAGAGTATCTAGAAGCTTCACCATGGAATCAAACCAATACTCGGCTGCTTGTGGGTCTCCTCTTCCATCGAAAGTTAGGATGGCCATGCTTCGGAACTCCTCGCCATAGGATCCTCATGCTATATCCTTGCTGCCATTTGTCGAAAAGCAGTAAACATAGCCACCATCATGCCTTCATCATTCGCGGGATTTGGGTCAACAGTAGTTGGACGATGCTTAGATGTCGTTCCCTCAGTTTTGAAAATAAAATTAGACTGTCAGTGGTTTTTATTATCATATCTATGTGTGCATAATTCCCAAGGTTCAAAACATGGGGCTCTGATACCAAATCCGTCACTACCCAGGTTTGTTGTGACAGCTTTTTGCCGCTTCTACAATTTTTGGCTTATATATGTGGCCTTCGAGAGCTTGTATTTGTACACAATAAAATGATGAAGAATAAAAAAGTCTCCCTCTATTTTTTTGTGCCTTACAATTTAGTTATTTTATATTTGCTTGAAAACATGTTATCAGCATGAGACTCTAACCATTTTTTTTATTGTTTATTAAGAATTATTTTTAAGTTTTGCACGACTCGTCAATTTCTATATGCTTGTTCTCCTTGAGTTGTTGACATATCAATGAAGCCTTCTGTTTATGAGGTCCTATTGAGGTAAAAAATTATTTGTTGTCTTAATATTTTTTTGTTTGGATTTTAAGAACTACGCATGGCGTTGTTCATCTTTATATGATTTTCATATATTCATACTTGGTATATTAAGTATTTCTTTTGCTTATAATCATTTCCTTTTTATACTGATGGAAAAATTGCTTCAAAAAAATTGTTCAAGCTTTAACGATTTATATTTTGATTACCACAATTTGAAGAGAAGCACTGATCATTTGATTTGAAGGTTTTTCATATATGAGCATTAACTGTCACAAAATATTTTAAGTGCTATTTATTTACCTAATTGAAAAAATTAAATTTTACATGAATTGTTAATTCGGAGTCATAATTATCTTTCAAGTGTGGAGAAAAAAATTACACATATATAGGAACTTTTTCATCTACTTCTAGGACTGCTTGTAAATTTTCATTGCTTAGGTTTAGTATATTGTGACTACTCGTAATTGCATGGGTCTTTCACGCTTGTTATAATTTTTGCAACTTCTTGCATTAATCTATCTTTTTACTTTGAGACAACAATAAAAATTTCTTGAAAACATTATGAGTTCCTTGTGTGTGTGCGTGTATTTATAAATAATCGTTAAGCTTAGTATAAACATACATATTAATAAGATATAGCAGTAGCTTAATGGCTATAAATCATGTCTATAAATGCAGTAACAGCAAGATTAATGTGGTCTTTTATTATTAAAATACATAATATAAAAAGACATCTAGTTGTCTAATCAAATTTCTATATTCCACTATATGGATATTGGTATAACTTGGCCATGTTTAAAATTACAGAATGTTTAAATTTTCGCATATGTTTTTAGCCAATAATTAAAGAATCACTAACTTGGTCTAGTTGGCTATCTGACTCTACACATTCCATGAACCATCAATTGTAAGTGTGACTTATATCAATGCCACATAATATGACAAAATAAAAAGTAAAAAAATAAAAAAAAATCAATTTTTAAATTATATTTGCATATTTCCTGAAGTGAATGATGGCTAAGGGACTTTTAAGATTCTCAACATCTTTATTAATAATAAAAATAATAAAGAAAGCATTAAGAGCGTAAAATTATGAGGAAATTAAAAAGTGCACAATATTAGACTTCTATGAATAATAAAAAATAGTTACTTGATATGTAACACCGAAAGGCTTTAGTACGTACTTGTTGTACGTCTAAATGAATTAGCTTTGATATCCTTAATAAAGGAAGAAATTTATATTATTGGTTATTTTTAAGAATTATGTCGTAGCATGTGAAAATATTATAAATCTTTTACAAACGAACTAGTAGTATATTCAAAATATAAATATGATCCCTACAAAGCCTAAATGGGTAAAAAAGTCAAAGAAAGAGTTGTACCATTTAAGACCTCCTTTTTATTTTATTTAAGTCTATTTTGTTATTGTCTAAAATAATTTTGGACACAATAATGATATTATACTAATTCTCCGCATTATCCTCCCCATTTGAAAAGATCACATGAATGGAAAAAGTGATCATAAAAAAGGCAATTGAAAGGCTTGTGAGATAAAATTATCACATACATGCAATATGTCCGAGAGAAACAGTATAACTTGGTGAATTCTATGTACGAGAAAAAGACAAAAAGAATGAAAATATGAAGTCATATTGTATAAATGGTTAATTCATTATGATATTTGGAAGTTTCAATTTATTTGAGAACAAAAATTTAAATTTTCGTTATTCAACTAATGATTGGAATTTCCAAATATTGTTAGTGATCATAAATGATATAAGATGTGTTTTTGTATTGTTTTTAGTTTTATGTGGAGAAAGACATGTATGAGTATATTTATCTCATATAATATGGATATATTATAAACTTATTTCCATTTTCTCTTCCAATTGTAATTAGACCAATACTGTAAAAATTATTATGACAAATAAAATTCCGCTAACCAAAGATGCATATATATGGGTATGAAGATACTCATTTTGAAAGTCTCTACAGGGTAATATTGTTTGGAAAAAAAATTATTCCCGCCATTAGAGGGAGGGAAGTTACAGTTAGATATAATTATTGATACGTGCAAAGATTAATTGATTGAGCATTCCAATAAGTACAAAATTGCTAACTACTATGATAAAATCATAAAAAAAAGTAATTGAATCTCTTTTTCAACTGTTAATGTAATAGTTTGGATTGAGGTCTCTAAACGACAGTATGTTAACTTATGAGTCTAAGAAATGCTTGAAGCATTGAAGACTTGTCTAGTCTAAACTATAATTTATTGAAAAAGAAAGAAATTTATAAATATACAACTATTATAAAGGGACCATGTTCCTGAAGAGGATATATTC
This sequence comes from Artocarpus hirsutus, assembly GCA_946598075.1. Lineage (NCBI taxonomy): Eukaryota > Viridiplantae > Streptophyta > Magnoliopsida > Rosales > Moraceae > Artocarpus > Artocarpus hirsutus. The sequence continues at coordinate 99,178 of CAMOHE010043057.1, forward strand.
ATAAAATGTTATTGATATGACAATTTGATGCACTTATTAAAGATCAAACATCTTAGACAAATTGTAAACATTATTAAAATTATTAAGCTCTTCAAGTAGTTTAAATGGTTACCTAAAATTTAGAAATATTGAAAAAAAAAGAAGAGAGATGTCATGTCAATATAAAGTAAAACTAAATTGCAATAAATGTTATCGTCCACAGTTACAAAAAGTATAAATCATTAATATATTAAAAATGAAAACAAGGATCTTGAAAAATATTTGGAATCTATAGAAAGAGATTGACGTGGAAAAAATAATAATTGGCTAATAAGTAAAAAACACAAAGTCCAAGCAAGAGTTATATGGTGATGTGAAGTATTGTGGGCCATTACTCCAAAATGTTTTGAATATTAAAGCTAGGGTAGACATAATATTCATTTCAAATAGTGCATTTGAGAATATATAAGGTTATAAAGGCTATGAATAATAGTACTCATATACGATGGATATGTTGGCATTAAAATATGAAACGTAGCGGAAGAGGCGGATTGTTGACAAACAAAAATTTTATAAAAACTTTGCTCGTCGGGAGTAGATATATAATTTTAATTAATAAAAGAAAGCTTCAAGAATTTTATAAATCTTTTGAAGACTATCAGGGTATCCTAACTTTCCTCTTTGACACCACGATCTTCCAATCCAAGCCTCTACACCAATGTAAAGACGAGTGGTTGTCAAACTGCAAGAATGAATTTTTCTCACACTTTTTTGAATCTGCTATGTACTCAACACATGAGATAGCAGACCTTTTTTTCATATAAGAACTCTCAGTTTTTCTCTTAGAGTATTTTACAAAATTTACGTGAATAAAAAAAAACTCTTGAGATAACTGTTATCTCTTCCTATTTATATTTAAGCAATTAGTTATTTTTCAATTGACTTTTTATATCTGAGCAATTAGTTATTTTTCAATTGACTTTTTAATATGAAAATAATCATCATATCACATATATAGAGAAAGTATATATTTTTTGCTTGATTGTAACCTTTTTACTTTCTTTCTTTCTTTTTTTTTTTTTTTTGAATCACTCTGATTCGTATCTCACACACACATATACATATATACATATAAGGAAAA
>CAMOHE010043059.1:0-15902 GCA_946598075.1 Artocarpus hirsutus
TACGGAATTGTCTCAATAAAACTGAGTTGCTTTCATGGAATATGCATTAAAAAAAAATTGTAATGTGGATCTTGAAATCTAAGACCGAGATCATGCATGTTAAAAACTTAGCCGCCACTCGTGAAATTGCTTAAATTTTATAAGAGTTTTCTTTTTCTCTTCTTGCCCCATTTATTTAAGGTCCAAATGACCAAAATTGAAGAACGTAGTCCTCTATTTTATAAGCATTAATCCCTTTTCCAGCCTCTTTAAGCAATAAAACCTTTCTATAATTTCAATTTTATTTTGCTATCTTTTGTTTTAATCGGTTTTAATCCTTTGGCTGAATTTCACTGTCATGAGATTTTGACTATCCTCGAACATGGCCTCTGTCATGCTTTCTTGTTTTTCTTCATTTTTCGGAAATAACACACACATTCCGACTAGTGATCCTTGTACTGCATGCATATGTTTGTGCTTAGATTGTGACCACTCTTGTTTCCTATCAGTTTATGAGGGGGTGTAAGTCCTTCTGCGAGGAAGAAGATGAAACTGTTCCTGTTAATGTTTATGGGAAATCAAAAATTGCAGCAGAGAGGCTCATTTCTGAAAGCTGCTCAAATTTTGCAATTTTGAGAAGCAGTATCATTTTTGGGCCACCGACAATCTCAGCAGTTCCAAAATCTCTTCCAATTCAGGTATGCAGTGGAGGACTCTTAGTTTATATTGTGCTTTTGCAGCTATGTTTCTGTTGTTGTTTATGTGGTTACCAAGTGAGATGACTGAAGACTAATGAGTCTGTATTTAATAATAGTCATGAAGACAATTATCCGGCTAAAGGATAAAACCAAATTCTAATTGTTAAATTTTTAGTTGTCTCCATATTTGGGCTTGAAAAGATGGACTTAAGCTTACACGTTTGGATAGCTTGATAGGAGCAATCTATTTTTCGATATTGGGGCACAAATTACTTTACAACGAACATATGACTTGAGTTCCCTCTTATTGATGCAGTGGATGGACAGTGTCCTTTCCAAAGGAAATACTGTCAATTTCTTTCACAATGAGTTCCGCTGCCTGGTCTATGTCACGGACGTTGTTTCTACCATACTAGCTTTGTCAGAAAAATGGATATCAGGTATGTAATTCTCCAAAAGTTATTACTTGAGTCCAATCATTTTACATTGCCTGCTATCATGTATAAAAGTTAAACCTGCTATCATGTATAAAAGTTAAACCGTCTGTGAAGTCCCCTCTACTAGTAATGAAAGGAGAATTATTTCTTCTCTACAACAAGGAATGGTTTTTGAAGGATATTCATTAAAGAACAGGACAAATTGGACAACTTCCCTGCTTTGGACACGCGCCCCACCACCACCCCCACAAACACCCCCCCTCTCTCTCTCTTGTTTTTTTAAAATATTGTAAATGATATAAGATGGGATTTTTCTTTCTTTTGATTGAATATTTTCACCCATTGTCTTTTCTTGAGCTTTGACTTGTCTTGATCAGTTTTTGCATTGTCGACATGCCTTAGAGGGTAAGAAAATGCAATTTCTAAATGTTGGAGGACCGGACAGGGTATTTCGCGTTTTCATGGCTGAGACGGTTGCAGATCTTAGAGGCTATAATAAATCTTTAATTAAATCAGTCTCTACTTCATCAGTAAGCATACCTTTTAAATTCCATTTATAGTTTCTATTTATATGCAATACATAATTGATTTATACGTCTCTTTCTTTCGTATCACTTTTTCTTTTCAAAATTACATCCTATATGCATCAAGTTACGCCGAGATCGCATCTCCCAAATGCTTTCCGTCACAACAAGTTGCCATTTTTCAACCATATGTTTTCCTACTTCCTCTGCTAATCAACCACATGTTTATCAAACCGTAGCAAAATGTAATGGGAAAATTAGTGAGTTTTGAAAAGAAGTAACTGAACAAGAACAGAAATCATTAATTCTCTTTCTAGTGTTTATTGAACCTAGGATTAGGAACTTGTCAACGTAATTACCAGAATGTCCTTTACATAATTAAATTATCATTCTTATAATATGTGAACTCATCAAGGGTGTATCAGTAAATTAGGTTTTTGTTTCCATTAACGGGGAATCAATACTGAAGGACGTTAGGATTGACATTTCCATTTCTCATTTTTGATATTTTGTGGGGCTGCCAACTACCATTTCTGGTTTTATAAATAAATACATGATTAAATGGAAAGGGAATCACTCCTCTTTTTCTCTATCCCTTTGATACTAAAGAAACACGTCCCAAGAGTACTATGATATTCTCATAATGATCATCACTTGGAAGTCATGCTTTTCATTTTGGCAACCAGCAAATCATTTTCTGTTTCGTTTTCTCTGTGGCTGACAGTTTTAACTGTTGCCTTGAATTTTAAGGTTGATCGAGCAGTAAAATCCCCTGCTGAGATATCCATGGATATCACCAAACTGGTTCAGACGCTTGGCACTTCTCCGATTTCTTTCAGAGATGGAGTAAGATCAACTCTTGCAAGCGAGGCCAGATAACTATTTTTATTCAGCTAGATACTATTTTAAGTCTATTATTTCAATCCTTACCGGCTGAGTAAATGCTATTTTCAGTAAAGAGTAACTCTATATTTAAGCATTGTTGTACAAAACGACAACAGAAACAATAACAAAGATGTATTTATCCATGCACACTCATGAAAGTCTTTATTATATTTTACTCTACTTTCTTTATGCATGCTTTCAGTTTATTTACCTTATTCATATATTGAGTAATCGGCGCAAGTGGCTTCCAAATTCTAATACGTTCATTCTATTCATTTTATAGCAGGGCGGTTCTATTTGACAAACCATTTGACTTTTGAAACACTCCCGTTTAATTGAATTTTTTTATTACAAAAAACGTTCATTTGAAAATTACCAAAAAAAGGACAATTATTAAATTTAGGATGAATCAAACGAATACCACATTTAAAGAATTTGTATTTGAATATGTAATTTATGTTAAAATTATTTATTCATAAAAGTGGTATATAGATTAATAAATCAGATAACAATTAAACTAATTTACACTAGATTTTATACATAATTATACAAAGAAAAAATCTCAAATGGCAATCCCTTTTCTTTTCTCAGCCCATATATTCAAGAGTTTTTTCCTGTTGTCCTGTAAGATATTATGACATCAATTGTGATCGTCATAGTTACATTTTTTCTTACCCATTAATAAAATTTTCTCAAACACATCCCTACTAAAAGAAATTTTTCCTTGCGTCCCTCTCAAGTTCTGCTTTTTCATAATTACATTTTGTAATTTTGTTCCTGCTAAAATATGTTGTTTTCAAAATATATGCATACTCAAACATTTTTCAATGTAGCCCTGTCAATCACAATTTCTCTTAGGTTTTTTGAATGTAGAACCCCAATATAGCCACTGCCAATTTAACCCCTTTATAAAAGGATTTTAGGGTTAATTTCACAAATGGTTCCTGAAGTTTACACTTAAGCCCGGTTTAGTTCCCAATGTTTAAAAAGTCTCATTTTAGACCCTAATTTTTTTACTTTGTTTTAGTTTTGGTCCCTCAATCAGATGCGTGTCAAATATTTAACGGAATAGTCTTAAGATGTCCTACTTTAGTTCTTAATCTATTGCTTTGTTTTACTTTTGATTCCTTCATTACCAAGGTATTATTAACTTTCAAAATTAAAAAAAAAATTGAGAAACTAAATACTACAATTTTGATTCATTAACTAAAATAAAAAAAAAACAATTTATCATATTGTCTTTCAGTTGAGCTTTAAGTTTAATTTTTTTTTTGGAAAAAGATAAAGCAAAATATTTAATGTCATATTATATATGCACGTGTATATTTATTCATTACAATGTTCAGAATTATTATTATTATTAAACACAATTTATGCAAATACATATATAAATCATTATGCATAACTTGTTACTTAAAATGTGTGATTATCCAATACTTATATATTCGTATTAAAAATTCAACTTATCTTTTTATTAATTAAAATTTCATTACATTTATGAAAATAGTTATATTTAGTTGTTCACTTTAAATTTTTCAAATTTTAGCCCATAATAACTCTTGGTTATAAGAGATGGACCAAATATAAAATAAAGTAATAGGTTAGAGATTAAAGTGAGACATTTTTAAAGTTTTTGTTAAATATTTAACGTCAAACTAACAAAGGAACAAAAACTGAAACAAAGTAATAGATCAAGGACCAAAATGAAACTTTTTAAATGTTAAGGACTAAACTAGGATTGAGAGTAAACCTTAAGGACCATTTGAGGAAATAATCCAAGATTTTAATTTCTCACATTCTTTTAATGTTAATGACTTAAGAGCAACCACTTAAACCTAATCAATCAAGACTCAGAATCCCTAAGTCTCAAAATACCCAATTCCTTCCTACAAGACTTTCTCTAGCTCTGTTAATGTTGTGCCCAAACTTGCCGTGGAATTTTTTGGAAGGGTTAATTTTAGTAATGGCCTTTAAGGTTTATTTCTTATCTTATTTTAGTCCCTTATTTTTGAAAAGTCTTATTTTGATCTATAACCCATTACTTTACCCTAATTTTGGTTCTTTCATTAGTTGATTGTTAAGCATTGTTTAGAAAAAACCATGTATTATCCATGTGATAAGTAGTTAAATTAATAAAATTTAAGGTAAATGCCCTTGGGACTAAAATTGAAAAGAATATAAAGTTTAGGGACCAAATATATTAAATATCTAAAGTTTAGAGACCAAAACTAAAAACTATAAAGTTCAAGGATCATTTATAGACATTATTATCTTTATTATATTTTGTATTAGTTTAATTATGTAAACCTATCCAAATGGCAAAAAAGGTTGATGAATAAATGACAATGAATCAAAAACAAAAATAATATATTACCTTGTGCTTTAGTTCATGTTAGCTTGTCTTTTTAAAATAGACATGACAAAACAAATGTTCAAAATTGGGCGAAGTATTTGATGATTGTTCTCGATTGAAGACAACGATTAAAGAGCAAGCAATATTATTGGGACGAGATGTAAAATTTGAAAAATGATAAGAAAAGAATATTATTTTAGTGCTTTGATATTATTTTGGTATATTGGTGTTTTGTTGTTAATTTACTATCATTTATTCAACATCAATCTTTTTCTACCATTTTGATAGGCTTAAGGAATTGAACTAATACAAAATATAATAAAGATATTAATGTCTACAAATAGTTTCTGAACTTTATAGGTTTCTCAGTTTTGATCTCTAAATTTTGGATATTTTTTAGATTTGGTCTCTGCACTTTATATTCTTTTTTGTTTTAGTTTCTAGAGTATTTACCTCAAATTTTATTAATTTAACTTCCTATTACATAGACAACACATGGTTTTTTTTTTCCATCTAAAACTTAATGGCCAACTAATAAAATGACCAAAATTAAGACAAAGTAATATGTTAGAGACTAAAATAAAACTTTTAAGTGAGGGACTAAATTGGGACAAGAGGTAAACCTTAAGAACCATTAATAAAATTAACATTTTTTTTAAAATCACCTTAATCCTTCAAGTCATTAATCTCTAACTTAAAAGTTTCAAATTAATGGTCTTCTCTTTGAATGAAACTTTTGCCATCTCCCCATTGTTCTTTTCTATTAAAAAAGGGGGATTAAAATCAGATGCAAAAAGAAAAAACAAAAAAAAAGTCATCTCCTTCTTAATAAAAAACCCACCAAAAAAACCTCTCTCCCTCCCATTTTACTCTTTGCCGGCGCCTCTTCCACCATCACCAGTGCCACGCTTTGTCGCCATTCATTATCTCCAACATCCATCTTCATCTACATCTCAATGTTGTTTTTAGCTTTGAAGAGAGATCAAGCTCAGAAATTAATATTTCAAATTTCAAACCCTTTTCTTTTACTTTAAATTGGTATTTAAAGATTGGACATTTTATATTTAAGTGTTTTATTTAAAAACAGGGCAAGTTTCGTGTTTTTTCGACCTTTCCAAGTTATGAGAATTGAAAATTTAACAAAGAAGGTGAATGAGCAGTATTGATCCCAAGTGTCGTTAAGTAATTATTCGGCTTTGTAGAGAAGCATTACCAAGATTTTCTCAAAAAACAAAAAAAAAAGCTCACAAACGAATAAAGTTAAAATCAAGGTATGGAATTTTGTTATAAGATGTGTAAAATTTTCCTTTTGCTTTGTCATCTACAAGCTACTACCCTATTTAAATAAAAAGAGAAAAAATTATATATTATGTGATATTTTTAAAAATTATGTTTATTTATATTATATTTAAAAAATTTTATCTGATATTATAATTTATATTACATGTTAAATTTTATTAATAGACATTTGTAACATTTACGAAAAAAAAAAAAATCTGGGGAAAGATAACATTTTTAAAATTTCCCCATTGAAAGCTGACATGGAACAGTGGGGCCTTACAAACCCACAGGCCTACATTTGCTCCGCACTCATAAGCCCACGTGCACTATTGAAAGGACAAAAACACCCTCCCTTCCAGACCATTTGACAAACAAAACCTACCATGGTCAAAACGCCCCAACACCAACATAGCTCGTCCTCCACCGCTCAATTTCCCAGTCTCAGGTATCCCCACTGAACGCTTCTCCTTTCAACTTGACCAAATCATTTATATATATGTATATATGTATATACATTATTAATACGAATTTATATTCTGTGTGATTCGATTCATCTAATAAATAGGGTTTTTGTTGTCTAACATTTGAGATTACAGATTCCCAATTTCTTGTGATTAGGTTGAAAGAAAGAAGAGAAAAAGGTTTTGGTGAGCGAGAATGGGAGGAGCTGAGCATGGACATGGCGAAGGAGCTCACGGTGATTTCAGGAGCAAGGTGTGGAGTATGACTGGTGGGCCCTACTGTAGGCCCAAGCACTGGAAGCGCAACACCGCCATTGCCATGGCGGGCGTTTTCCTTATCTGCATCCCGATCGCCCTGAAATCCGCCGAGCTTGAGGTCTATTTATCTCCCTTACGTTCATTTTCCCTCTTTCGATTTCTTTGAGGTTAAAAAAATGTCGAATGAGAAAACGTTAGGAGGTGAAAGAGATTGGATCACTTAAAGATTGATTCTTTCTTTTGGGGAAAATAGTTCTTTTTATAAAATAGGACTAGCATTGTAGACGTTATTGTTGGATTCTTGGGATCTAAGTTATTTGCGGCTGAATGTTGATTTGTCCAGGGGATGGTCGTGGAATGTGAATCTTTGTTTAAGTGAAGGTTATATGCGCATCACTGCATTGTTTTGATTTGTTGGTGAACTACAAGTTCTTGTGCAGCAATGGGGTTTTGTTGATCTTCAAATCGTGATCAAAGGAATTAGTTTGGGTTAATTGTGATTTTTAAGATGGTGGATTGGATTTAAGACTCCGCTTTTATTAATATTACTATTATTATTGTTGTTGTTGTTAAGGATTGAGTAAGCGGTATGTCTAACTACTCTGAACAGTCTAAGTTAGGTCCCAGTAAAATCATTTTTGTTCTTTTTTTGTTTCTTGTTTAAATCATCTTGGACTTTCTTTACTCATATTGGTTTTTGAATGGGGATACAACTAAGATATTAGTATGGTTGCTTTATATCCTGATGGCCGTTAATAGGGTAACAGTAGATTTTCAACTTGATTGGAGTCAAATTCTACCATACTTTAGCTCAAAGGTGGCCTTATATCCATTCGTATTATTTTAATTTTGGCTTGATCTTCTGATAACTATATGCGTAGTTCAAAATTTATTATCTAATATGTGGTGCTGTGACTCTCTGCTTATCATTGGTGTACTGTAGTGACGATTTTCATGCACATACTATGTTAAAAAATCACTTTACATGGTGGTAACATTAATCTGTACTAATTATACATACTTTAATATTTGAAATTGTGACAATGCAGATTTTTAATTAATTTGTGCGGAAAGTCTCAAAATCCGCCCTTGACTAGTGAAACTTGATGTTCAACATTTTGTCCTCAAGAATTAAAGATTTCTAGTTGGATTATCAATCCCTTAAAAATCCCTCCCCTTTCACACTTCTTAACTAATTTTATGTCATAAAATTAGATAAGATGGCAAGTTTATATTGACAAATCCTTTTCGTCACATTTGTTCCTTACGTTATTTGAATGTAATCCTCATTTCCAGTTAACTATACTCGCATTAAAGGTTAAATTTTTAAGGGTTTGAGACATTACTTTTGGAATTCCTAAGAATGCAAGGTTGAACATTGGATATTACTTGATGCAACGGAGGATTTTGTAATTTTCCTTAATTTGTGGCATTCATCTAATTACCAGTGATCACTATAATGTTTGGAAGGGTCAGTAGTTTGGCATCATTTCTCAGTTCTAGATGGTATCTGCAACTTTTACCGTCACGTGTCACTAAACACAGAAAAATACTTTGCTACATTTGTCAACGTGGACCAATTTTTACAGTATAGGTTATAACTATTCTTGCTAGAAGTGCTTGGCCCTTATAAGATGCTTATGTTTTCTTCTCTGAACAGCCACTTAATAAATGCTGCTTTTGGCTCTAGTCCTTGCCCCTAAGACTAAAGACGCCTGCTGACACTTTCGTATTGGTAGAGTATTAGGACATTAATGCCCCATGGCTGTGTTGATGCATGTAAAGCTGTCGTATGCTTTTTGTACAAGTTTGTGATCACCGTATAAATGGTGATGTTCAAGATAATATTAGTTGCTAATCTGTCTTGTTGAGATTTTTAAAATTCGGAAGCAAAAAAAAAAAAAAAAAAAAAAGAAAAGAAATAAGATGAACTATCTCTTTTGCTCTCCTGTTTTTACTTTCTTTTCTCTTCTGTTTTTTAAAAGATAGTGCAATTGATTTGATGTTTAATTGGTGATTAGTGGTCTATATTCTATTATTCTTTACATTGCAAATGAGAAACTTAGCCCTCATGATACAAGAGAAAGAGAAGGAAATTCCTTAAAGAACTATATATATATATATATATATATATTTTCTTTTGTGGGGATCTGGTGCTATTCCTACAATTACCGCGCCTGGGAAGTTCACTTTTTTTCCCCTGAAATTTTATATGTGGTGGTGATTCTAAGAAGTTCATATTTTGTTTCAGCAACGACCACACCATCCTGTCCGTCCAATTCCTTCACAACTCTGGTGCAAAAATTTTGGAACTAAAGACTATAAATCCATTGAGGACGTCCAGTGAAAGAACCAGTGGAGGTTGGCTAGACCATAATCTTGCACTTTGGGAAAGCATATTCCTTGTATTTTTTCGTTTTCATAAGCAGTGAATATTATGAGCAGCCATTTAGGACTTGCTGTTGAGATGTTTTAATAGTTGAAACGATGAGTCATGGCTTGAGTTGTATCTCATTTTACTGTCAAATGACAAATAAGTCGCCGACTCTTTTACTTGCTTTTCTTTAATAATGTATCTATATTACGATGCTAGTTGCCATGGTATTGATTTTATCTCGACTCTACTGGCTGTCCGATCAAGAATTATCGAATTCATTTTCTGTCAAATTTAAAGGGTCATTCTCCATTGGGACACATACGGTAGGACATTTTTTTTCCTGACCGTTAGATCTAATCAAAATCACTATCTAATATAGACCCTGTAAGGTAGGGTTAACTATATGTTCTTTTTTTGGTTCCCGCTAGAATTGCGTAATTTAAAAAGACCAAGATCGTTTGTCTTATTCAGCAGTTTTATTTGCACCCTTAGTGATTTCACTAGCCTTATGCCCAACTCATCGTCTGCCACATAAGTTTTGATGCTCATTAGCCCCTTTTTTTTTGGAGCAAGACTTGCTAACATACACTAATATAAGGTGGATACTGCCATTTAGGTTTACAATAAGGTCGGCAATACGGGTAGCAACATGATGACACGACAAGAATGCACACGTTTTTTTTTAGGTTAGTGTCGAAAAATTTGACCATGGGTCATTTTAGTGTCGATTCGAAATTGACCCGTAAAAAAAAAATCGTATTTGGGTCAATCCGTCTGACACTAAAATGATCCGTTTTTGACCCGTGTGTAATTAATTAACTTTAAAATTTTTTTCCTATGATTAATATTGTTTCAGATATAGTATAAGCCCTTAAAAGATCAAACCCTGCCTCTCTTATCATTTGTCTTTTTGTTGTTGTAGTGTGAAAATTTTTTAATTTTATGTTTTTTTTAAATGTTATATATGTTACTGTAGGCGGGTTGCTAGTCACAATTAAGTTACGGGTCATTTTTTTTTACACTATGCATAAGAAACAGGTTGGCACGAGTCGTGTTCGTGTCAACCCGTATAAAAAGGGGTAGTGTTAGGGTTGAGAATTCTTAACCCGTTCGTGTCACAGGTCGGGTTAGTGTCAATCTAATTTTGTAAAAATTAATTTCAACCCGACACTAACCTAACCCCCCAACCCGTATTGCCACCCTAGACTCTACAAATGCTGGTTTTTGTATTAGTTGTGGTGTTTTTCTTTTTCTTTTCTTTTTTTTTCTTTTATAGAAAACTAATGAAATTTAGAAACTAGAAGGGTCGGAATTTATTTAATTTTCTGGACAGCCTCATGTCTCTAAGTGTATCCCTAATGCAACACCAACTTTATATGTTATGTTATACTCATCAAGTTTGACACCAAAAGTGGCATGTCAAAAGTTGGCAGTTGTTTGCTTATTTCATAATTACAATGCTACCAAATGTCAGTTCATTAAAATTTTAAAGTTCTTTTGTATGTTCTAAAGTGAAAAAGTTGAGACAAAAGGTAGATATGAGATTTATGACAAAATTTTCTTTTGTATGTTACTTTTATATATATATATATGTATGTATATATTTGTGTTAAATATGGCATTGGCTTTAGCATTTACATTACAAATGTTCACATGCAATCTTTTTCTGGTAAGAAATAGGGAAACAGAGTAAGGCAAGTTGGAGTACTAGTGAATGGATTATGGGATACCATGCAAGGGATTAGGGGATGTAAACTTTTATATCTGTAATTCTTAGAAATTTTAGAACTAAATAATTTTCATAGAAGAAGATTTAGAGTGTACCTTGATTTATAGCTTCAATTTGCAGAGAGCCCTTGTCAGAGAAGAAGAACCTAGTTTCTCTCTCTAGACCCACAGTTAATTCTTTTAACGTATTTTTTGATGGAGAGAAGGAACACAATTAGTTGGGTATAGAGAGGACTAGACTCTTATTGATAGACCCTCAATAAATGCCTTTCCATTAAAGCACACATCCTTTTAGATATAGACATATCATTTAATAAGAATTGTATCCCCTTATAGTCAATAGGATTTTAGAATTAAAATAATTATTAAACTAAATAAATAAATAAATAAATAAATAAATCTGATAAATTTAATAGGTCTTTAATAAATTATGTGAGCCATAATTCTAACATTTTTTCACTTGGCCCACATGATATTCCCTTATTAGTTTAATAAGGCTATAATGCGCACAACAATATTATGCTAAATCTTTTTAAAATTTGCTAGTACTTTACATCATAATTAAACACAAAATCTAAAGTGAGTCATGGTGGTTGTACATCACTAACTTGATATAGTCCCTTTCATGTACTGCAACAATAGACATCTATTTAACATGATTCATAATTGAGATGCATAATAATAGTCCACTTTAATGTCTTTGGTGAGACAATCCTGTCAAACATTAATATATAACAATCATGTATACAAAATAGAAAACAAGATATATTTGGAACACAATAAGTGAGCTCAAGTGTCATATCATTAAAACGAAATAAAACATAATACATAACCATTAGTGACATCTAATAACACCCATATGTTCAACATGTTCAATAAATGTTTTGGTGGTAATCTTGTTGATAAAGAATTTGCAATCATAAGATTGGTGCTAATTTGTTCAATTGACACTTTACATTCCTGAACTTCTTGCTTAACGACTAACTACTTAATATCCATATGTTTTGCACCATTGGAATACTTGTCATTTGTGGCAAAGAAGACTGCTGTGGCATTATCACAATAAATTTTGTAGCGACTTGGCTATATTGTCGACAACTCCAAGTCTTGATTAAAATTCTACAACCATAGACTGTGACTTGTGGCCTCAAAGACAACCCCAATAATCCTTTTGATCTATTACGGAATATTTCAATTTCTATCACATAAGTTGCCTCACCCATGTCTTTCATTTCAAAGTTCTTAGAGAGGAATTTCTTAGTTTCATGTAATAAACCCAGATTGTTAGCAGTATGCAAAATATCATCTATATATAGGACTAAATAAATAAACTTGCTCCTACTAATCTTCATATATATACACCAATAAATGGTGTTCTCTTTAAGTCCAAACAAAGTAATGATATCATTAAACTTAAGATAGCCTTGTTGGGAGGCTTGTTTAAGTTCATATATTGACTTCTTTAATTTACACACCATGTGTTCCTTTCCTTTGCTTGAAAAGCTTTTAGGTTGGTCCATATAGACTTCTTCCTCTAAATTTCCTTTGAGAAAGGTACATCCATTTGATGTAACTCTTAATCAAAATGAGCTACCAATGCCATAATAATTGTGAGTGATCTTTCTTAGAGATCGATGAAAAAGTCTCTTTGTAGTTAATGCCTTCTTTTTGAGTAAAACCTTTGGTAACAAGTCTAGCCATGCCGTTCAATATTGCCTTTAGAGTCGCGCTTGGTCTTAAAGACCCATTTACACCTGACTCTCTCGCAAACTTTAGGCAATTCAACAAGGTCCCAAACTTGATTTTGATCTATAGATTTTAACTCATCTTTCATAGCATTAAGCCACTTGTCAGAATTAATACTTTCCATGGCTTGTGAAAACAAAACTGGATCTGAAATCCAATCATTATCGATTTTCAAGTCAATTTTTGACTATTGTAGATAAACCATATAATCAGCAGGAACATCATATCATCTTTTTCTTTGAGATCTTTTTAATAGTGCTTCTTGTTGTTCAGCTACTATAGGTTCTTCGAGTACAACTTTATTGTGAAGTGGGTGGTTATTCACTTGTTGTTCTTGAACATTGTCAGGCTGTACAACAATGTTAAAAACAACCTTGGAAGTTATAGGTAGAGGTACTTCTACCCTAACTTCTTCAATGACCACATTATGTGGTTCTCCACTCCCACTAATTTCATCATTCTCAATGAACCTAGCACTTTCAAATTCTACAATTCTTGTGCTATGGTTAGGACAATAAAATTTATGGCCTTTTGATTTTTCAAAATAACTAATAATAACCACTGGTTGTCTTAAAATCCAATTTCTTTTTATGTGGATTGTAAATTTTCACTTTTGCCAGGCAACCCCTAACATACGGGTGCCTTAAACTAGGTCTCCTTTCCATCCATATCTCAAAAGGAGTTTTTGGGATAGCCTTACTAGGAACCCTGTTTAGTATATACATGGCGGTCTTTAATGCATGCATCCACAAAGAAAATGGTAAAGATGAATAGCTTAACATGCTCATAACCATATCCATTAATGTATGATTATGCCTTTCTGTTACACCATTTTGTTGTGGTGTACTTGGTATAGTGTATTGCGCACATATGCTTAACTTTTCCTAGAATTTAGCAAAGGACCTGGACATTGCCCTGACTCGTCATACTTCACATAGTATTTACCACCATTATCTAATCTTACAATTTTCACCTTTTTATCTAATTGCCTCTCAACCTCATAATAAATACCTCAAGGGCTTCAATAGATTGAGATTTTTAATGTAATAGATAACGATAATCATAACGTGAAAAATCATAGATAAAAGTGATAAAATACTTTTCTCCACCAAAGGATGGAGTATTGAATGGTCCACATATGTTGGTATGTATGAGTTCAAGAAGCTATGTACTTCTTATAGCCCTTTTTTAGTGTGTTTGGTTTGCTTTCCTTTAATGTAATTAGGACACACACTAAGATCAGTAAAATCTAAATTTGAAAGAATTCCATTCTTTACTGATCTCTCTATTCTTTTCTTGGATATGTGACCAAAGCGTTTATGCCACAAGTAAGCAAAACTTTCATCAACCAAACTCTGTTTAGTTCCAATACTTCGATGCATGGTTAACAAAGTTTCAGCAAAAAGTTTATCAAGCTATAAATTATATAAACCATCATAAAGGATTCCAGAACCAATAAAACTACTATTTTTATATAAACTAAAAGATCCAAATCCAAACTTACAATAAAATCCTATTGCATCAAGTTTTGATAAAGAAACTAAATTGTGAAAAAAAATATAGGTACATAAAGAGTTTGATATAAATCAAGATAATGTCCAGTATCTAACATTAAGCGATAAGTGCCAATTCTTTCCATTAAAGCTTTATCTCGATTCCCTATGTAAATAAAACTTTCATTTGCTCTTATGGGTTAGATCATAAGGAATCCTTGCATCTATTAGAAATGTGAGTAGTTGAACCTGAATCAATCCACCAAGTATTATTGTAACATCCAGAAAATTTAATTAAGCATAATTAGTGTTTAAATAGTGGATCAATATGTCTTGATGCAAATTTGAACTTAATTTAAGTATTTTATGGTATTTTAAATTTATCCCACTTTTAATTATTTTTATATGAATTCTAAATTTTGGAACAAAAGAATTTGCCAAATACCCTATACATCCCAATTACAAAACCATGTGTTGGGGACATGGTTTTACTCTGCAAAACCACTCCTTCCCCTCTATTTATCTCCCTCTCTCACTCTCTCAGACTCTCTTCCCCTCTCTTTTCCCTCTCTCCCATGCTGCTCTCTCTCTTTCTCTTCCTCTCTTATTTTGATTTCAAACTTTTGAGTTCAAGCTTCAAATCTTAGCTGGATTGGGAGCTTAGGAGCATGATTGAACTTCCACAAAACTGTCTTAAAGCTTCAATTCGAAATTAGTTTCCTTGTTTTTCAAATTTCAAACTTTTGATCTAAAATTTTCAATTTCTTTAAAATGTTGTAATCCGAGTTTCTTGAGCTTAGGAAACCCTTAATCTAAGTTAGTAGAACTCAAATAATTTAGAATCTAGGCTTGATTGAGTAAGATTTGGATTAAATCAAGTTTTTTCCCTTTTTCCTCATTTTTAGATTTCTTTGAAATTTGTATGAAAATTTTGCTTAAAGTTGTTTAAATGTGTTTTATTATATTTATTTCTCATTTATGATCATTATATATGCTATGGGACTTGAAAAAACAGGTTTAAAATTGATTTTTTTGGGCTTAGGAAGGCTAAGAATCGAAGTCTCAGACCTCCTATATTTTCCTAGTTCGATAAGCCGGATTCATGGGTTTGACAGGTTGGATTCATATGGTTAGCAGGCTGAACCTGGGCCAGTTTGGTAGGTTGGTCTTGGCTGGCCAGCAGGCCGAATTGTGGAGTCTGGTAGGTCGGACCAAGGGTTCTAGCAGGCAGATCAGACCTTGTGAAAAATGACTCTTTTTAGCCGTTTTTCATCGTTTAAAACCTAGATCAAGATTTTAACCTCATGAAATGATTTTGTGAACTCTAAAGGCATACTAAAACACCGTGAAATAGCTCAAGGATGTAGAATGCCTTAAGCTAGATATTGATAGACTTAGTTTCTATTGAGGTTGTTCGTGGTTTCGTGGAGCTAATGTGTAGCGGATCGAGACTGTGGTGTTGAACGTTTGCATGGGATATCAAGGTAGGACTTCTATCCCTTCTCCTCAGTAGCCATGTTTTTAAAGGGTTTGGCCACAAAGCATGATGCCATGTAAACAGATCCGGTCGTGGAGAGCACGACCTTGAGAGCAGGTCTCAAAATCCAGCCGGGCCACTTTGGTGGTGATTTACATGGTTTTGTCAAAAACATGATAGTGAGACTGTCTATGGATGAATAAAT
>CAMOHE010043060.1:0-17221 GCA_946598075.1 Artocarpus hirsutus
AAAAAAAAAGAATCCCAATACATGTTTTGATCACAATTGCAATAAATACTAAAGACTTGCTGGGCAAAATTTTTTCTTAAAAAAAATATAAAGGGAAAAAGTCGCTGCACAAATTTGCAAGTTAATCGTGCCAACTTCGCAAGTTTTTCATAAGTTTAATAATATCATTTGTAAAGTTTGCATTCTAGTCGTAAACTTTATGAAGATAACAAAAAGACAATTTTTTTTCTTTATTTCCAAAAATTAAAATAAAAATTTAAGAATTTAGTCATTTGATGGTGGCTTTTGCAAATAGATCACAGATTGTGATCCGCCCTTGCCTATTGTTCTTAAGTTAATCATCATTTGTAAAGTTTATAACATAATTGTCTCTAATAATTTAACGGTTAGTTGTTGAAAACGAAAAATTTGTCTTATTATTCGGGAAAAAATTAAAATAAAAATGGAATATTTATTTATAGTAGACATTTGCAAGTTAATCATATTAGTTTAAAGAAACTTTGTTGCTTTTACATTGGTATTATAAAAATTATAACTCATTTCATAAACTTTTATACGTTTTAAAAAAATTTATTTAACTTCATCATAAGCTTTGCCCATTCTTTGCCTCTTATCTCATAAAGATTGTGGAATATCATATAATCGTGTGTTTGGAAATTTTCGTTTCAACCAAAACTTTTAGTTGTTATAGTGTAAAGCTCTCATATACTTTGCTACAATGTCAAGAAAAAGTCTCACATATTACAATATTTTTAACTAAAATTAATTCAAACTATTTGTTCAAACTACATTTTCTAGAGACCGAGTTAGTTGAAAAAATTAGTTCTTTTATCACATAACGATCGTGGAATATCTTGCATGTTACATGATTGTGATTGCCATCGTCATTTTGCGACCGTCATCATATGATTGCGATCGTCACATATATTTATACGATTGCAGTAAATCGGTTGTAGTTTGCTTCCCACATTCAAGCACAAAGCGAATTCTCAAGCACATGGGGAACAGCGGTCAAAACATGCTAATAACAGTGAAAATAGTTACTTTCCGTTGCATTGCATTAGTTTTCACTTCCTCTTGTTTCAACCACAAGAAATACTAAAATTTTTTCCCCCTTCAACCCATCCTTTCTAATCTTGATACAAGGTTAATTACCTTTCTTTTTTCACAATCTTAATTTTATATGTTCATGTTATTTCTAGTCATTTTTATACTAATTTTATATTTTCTTAAGCTTTTTGTCATTTGCTTCCCCACAAATTTTCGTTTTTTTTAACTTTTCTCTCTTATTTCAACAATAATTGCTCTTTCTGATCAACAAGAATGCTCCTTGGAAATGAACAGTGAAAGGCCTTGATCAGGTTCATCCCATTTCCATTCATTTGCAGCTATTTCCCTGATTAATAGTCATGGCCTTAGATAATTAGTTATTGATTATCTTCATTACATATACACATATGATGAACATCATATATATATATATATATATATATGAGGTTTTGACTTATTACCATTCTTTTGCACTGAATTTAATATAGTTGTCTACCAAAGACTTTTTGCAGTACTGAAATTGATAACAATATTTTGTTACGGTATTTAGAAAGTCTATTCGAATTTCACACTTGCACCTGCAGCTTGACAAATCATTGAACAGTCAAGAGAACAAATCCAAAAACACACAAATTCATAAGATTTTTAACTACCCAACTCGTTTTATTTAACCAGATCTCTCTCCATCTTTCAGTTTAAATTTACAGTGCATAATTGTTTTCTCTACTATTTCATTTCCCTCCAACCAAATGACATCTTATTTCTCTTATTTATTCTTTCCACTCAGAAAGTCTATTCGGTAATATTGTCATTTGCATCTTCATCTTGTAAATAATTGTTTTCCTATGTCATGCGATTGTCAATTTCCTTGCACGATCGATGTAAATTTGTGGTACTAGCCTTTCCCACATTTAAGGGATACTAGAGATATGAGGAATTTGTTTCAAATCATACTTGGTACATTAAAGTATTTCTTGCAATCGTGAGACATTTATAAAATTCATCAAATTTTACATGGTGTGAAGTGAGTTATAAAGTGGGTCAAACATTGAATTTCAAAATTTCAAGAAGGGGTGGACTCCAAATTTTGTCATATTTCAAAAATAAAATAAATATAACTCATGGTGCTCCGATTTAGGTTGCTTTCTCGTTTTGACCTTTGTTCTGACGACTTTTTTTTCTCTTCATTTCCTTTCTTAGATTTATGATTAGCTCTTAATTTTTTTTCCCTTACAATTGGCTTCGCTAATTAATTTTATTTATAAATACTCTGTGGATTAAAAAATTGTTATGAATGGTCCCTTTTTAATTTTTTAGAGTATTTTGCACTATTACTCATTAAAATTATTGTACATTTTCAATTTGCCCCCTAATTTATGAATCTGTAGCAAATCACTGTGTTGATAGCAATGTCAGTTTTGTTTTAAAACACCTCCCTAGCCTACTTAATTAATCAACCACATCATTCTTTGTTTTTTTTTTTTTAAGGAATGATTTGAATTGAACCCTTTAAATTGAAAACTAAATTTGAAATGACAAAAAAAGTTATATTCGATTTTAAGGCCATGGTTTCTGTAGTTCACCCAAACTCGGGTGGGGACAAGAATGTTTAATTAAAATTAATTAAACATGCTATATATTTTATTTATATTTTAAAACATTTTCAGTAAATTATAAAAATGTGACAATTTCTTTTGGAGTAATACTAATATTAAAATTTAGCAAAAGAAAGTTTTTGGAATAACCTCAAAATAAATAAAAACTTAAAATCCGTTAAACAATCTGGGCCATAACAGACTCCACACGGTGTACACATAGTATAGACATAAAGGAAATATAATAGAACCACAGTCCATTAAGACATAATCAAAGTGTATGATTAAAGTCTTATTATTATATGCCTTGATAAAAACTAAAAACCAAACGGCTCACAACTACATAAGCAAATTTGCAGCGCTCTATTTAGTTGCGTATTGCGATCCACTTGGAGAGGAAATATCTAAAAACAAAATAGTAGAAATCATGAGCGAAAGGCTCAGTAGGAATTGAGTTCTAAGAACATCATTTATAAAATAAAATAAATGATTTAAATGCAATTCGACAAATAAACAATTAAGTAATTAAATTCATACTTACCGTTTATGTCCTATGATTATCTCAAATCATACATTACTATTCATTATGTTCAAGGCCTAATATAATCACTACCATTGTGGCCCGGATCAGGTTTCGTGGCCTACCTTCAAGGTCGCTCTCTATATAACCTAATCTCTATGTGTGGCATCATATGCTTATAATTCAACCAAAAGGGGATTCTTAGACCATTTAGTGTTTAGTATCATTTAATCATTTCATCACACTTAGTATACTTTTACCAAGTTTTCATTTTACATTTATTATTATTCGATCATTATGCTCATATTCAAATTCTCTTAGAAATAAATAAATATAGACTATTCAATTCTTAAAAACATTTTATGAATACAAAGTGTAGCAAAAACTTGTTTAAAATCATGACTATCAAAGAAAAAGGTATAGAGTCTTACCTTGTACTTTAGCACCGTTCATGCCTACACGCAATCATGTTCTGCTAAATATTAGCTCTTAGGGACAGCAAGCAACCTTAAATGTAGACTAAATATATTAACGTCTAAACTTGAACATTCTATATTAGTATGCTATTTCATGGTTCCTTAGTGTGTCATTTCTAATTATAACATCTCATTTATTTTCATAATAATATAAACATAATTTAAAACATATTAACAATGATTTTTTTATCAATAAAACAAGAAAAAAGTACACTTATAATTTATTTTGGAACAAGTGGGGCTTGGGTGGCCCGAAGCTGGCCTCCTTGGTATAGTGTGATCAATGCATTATACTACTTGCGATCGACCGCATGTCTCGCAGTGCTCGGTTAGGCAAGCTATCGCACCCAGGAGACTCTGTTTTGAGCTCCCAAGTTCAAACTTAGTTTAAATGATTTCAATTCGGTTTAATGTAATCTAAATGCATTCTAGTGGTCCATAAACATGATATGAGCCATATAAACTCAGTTTCACACTCATGCAACCTCATCTCATTATTTTTCATGCATTTTTCACAATAATCTTATAATGAACAAATAAATGCAAGAACAATCTTTTAATCAGGTTTTAATCCAAATGAGACGTAAATTTGTGATGGAATACATTCTACAACCTTAGATTATACATTGTTTAAGTCCATCAATTAAGACTCGGATATAGCATGCAAGGTAAAATTTTGACAAATTTACTCAAATAAAAAACTATTCAAATGGAGCTATTACTCAGACATTATAAGCACGGATTGGATCATGAAAATCAATGTTAAAAGCATCAAATTATGAGTTAAGTTTGTTAGAAATGTTGGTAATTAATCTCGGCTGAACGGTTTTTGCTCTTACTTGGTGACCTTAATTCAAGATTTCAGCTACTATACTTAGCTGGGAATGAAGGCTTTGAAGTGTCTTGTTGTTCTTAAGTTTTGGTCTGATCGAGTTCTTTGGTAGCACAGAGAGAGGAAAAGAATGAGTGATAATGAGTGTCTGACTTGAAGCTTGAAAACAAAGAGAGGGAGATGTGAATGAGGAGAGGGAAGCAAGAGGAATCTCTGCTCTCTAATTCAGAGATCAAAAACGGTTTCAAAGTGAAATTGTGTTCCACTCACAGTTTTGGTGTGAAGAGTTTCAAAGTTTGGAACTCTCAGTTCCAAAGATGCCTTCACGTGGCTTTGGTCGTGTATGTTGGAGGGGGAAATGCTGGGTATTTGGACAAAAGTTTTCTTCTCTGATTTATTTTTTATTTTTTATTTTTGAATAAAAATCTGATTTTTGAAACTAAAATAAAATACAAAAAAATTATTTTAAAACAATTTAATAAATGGTAAAAATTAAAATAAGACAACAAAATAATTAAGATGCAATTAAACAAAAGAATGTCACAAGAATGATTTATTTAGGATTAATGCATAATTAGGCACACTAATTCATCAAATTTGAATACTAATCATGTTTAATTAAACTTGGACATTACAGTTTTTGGTAGTTCCGTAGAAAAAGCTGCAAAAAGTTTTGAAAACCGAATTTACCGCTCTTAAGACTCGTTCTTGGGACAACACGACTGGCATGTTAGCACAAGTTGGGTCAGGAGAAATTCATAAAATTTATACAAAATACTAATAAGTTGTTCATCCGTATAATTCCACTACCAAAAGAAGAACTGATATGCAACCAAACGCATATAAAAAAGAACTAAACGCAAGGCAGCGGTGAAGGGAAAGAGCGAAGGACAAGAGCGTGGGTGCTGGGCCACGGCAATATTATATGGCACGAGACGCGCGGTTGGTGGCCTGAGAGTGGGCATGAGGCTGCATAGGCTTTACGAATGGGGTGGCGGTTAATCTTTGATTGTTTTGAGGTTGTGTTTTAGGATTTTTCTTTAAATGTTTAAAACATTTTTCAAGAAAATTTATTTGTGGATAGTTGTGGCTTTTTGCCTTTTTGTCCAAAAATTGTGTTGACTGCCAAGGAATGAAATCAAAGCATTTTTTTAAATATTCAAAGGATATTTTTACAGTTTCTACAAATAGAGTAAAAAAATTAAAATTAAGAGGTGTATTTATGTGATTAACATGCTTATGGGTGGATTAGACCAAGGATGAAGAGTGATTATTCTTCTGATGTACGTATTCTTCTTATGTAATTAACATGTATGGCAGCTTTGGCTCTTTGCTATTGATTTGCTTGATAAGATAATCATTACCATGTATATGAAGGGGGCAATATTTGTAAGAATGTTGACATTGAGTTTACTTTCTTGTTAATTCAATTGGATATATCAAGAAAATAGGGACTAAGTTTTTTATTTGCCTAATAAGATGTTTTTGAACCGATAATTTTTGCGATCCTTCGTACTTTTTTCATTCTTAAATGTTACCCTCGTAGAAGGACAGTTACAAACTTACATTAGAAAAAGTTATAATTCTTATCATGTATCAAGGAAGAATTAATGGTTTAAAAATGCAGAAATTGAGAGAAAAAAGAAGATAAAGGGCCCAAAATCAGAAAACTCTATTTCAGCTTTTTTGATAAACGCTCTTTGCCCTTCCATATATAATAACCTCCAAATGATTGACACTAGTAGTCCACTCATTCTCAGTCTTAGACCTCAATGTTCTTTTCCCAGCAATGCTTAGCTTCTTGCTTGCGCAAATTGCATTCAACGACCACTATAGGCATATATATAATTATGACCATCTCAAATTTATGAAAATGTTGCATGTATATATATATATGATCAGACAAACATACAATCACTTTCTCACATAGATTATCAACATTCCTCCTTTTTATACAACGTCCTAGTCAATTAAAGATGAACAAAAAGAGAACGCTTTAGTCTAGCAAACACTTTTATGGGACCCAAGTACATCATTATAAGTGTTAAGAAGTGGAAGGGATCTTTTCTAACACTTGTAGAGCTTCTTTCATGGTTGGTCTCTTTGGTGGAACAAAAGAGGCACAACTAAACCCTAATTTCAAACATGCCAGCACGGCGTCCTCCCTGCTCTCCACCTCAGCCCTAATCGCCACGTCAACTAGTCTTAAAACCCGGTTCTTGTCCTCAGCCACCAAACCGGTGTTCCATAACCCTAGTTCATGCTCCGAGAATACCCTACCGGTTAGAAGCTCAAGCAAAATTACACCAAAAGAAAACACATCCCACTTAGGATTTGGCTTCGGATTCTTTAGTGACTCTGGTGCTTGGAAAGGAGATATGCCGGCCGTAGAAGATCCAACAGGGCTGCCCCCAATCGGGACATCTTGTTGGATGTCACGGGTGACGGTGGTGGATGTGGATTTTAGGCTTCCGAAATAACGCGATGAGCCACATGCTTTGTGAGTAGTACTCGTGATGTTGCCCGAGACAAGCCGGTCTAGTCCTAGATCACTGATTATAGGCTCCATATCAGAGTTTAAGAGGATGTTGCTGGGTTTGATATTGCCATGCACGTGCTTCTTCTCGTGGATGTAGGTTAGTCCCCTGGCAATACCTCTTGCTATCTTCAGCCGGACTTCAAGAGGATGGTGTAATGGTGACGAGCCTGCTCTTCCTGAAGATCCTCATAAACATCAGAAAATAATATATTAATTAGTTTAGGAATAACCAATATTTATGATAATGAAATTAGAGTGCTCGTGGACTGATTCAAAAATATATAAAAGAATCAATCTTAAGTTGAATCTAAGGAATAAGAATGATCCTATTTGATCCATGAGGTTATAACTTGCTACTAACAAAACAGAGGACCCAATTTAAAGAACAACTTACAAAAATGCGCCCTAAATGTCCCAACTTATTAAAAATACCCTCTAACATACTATTTATTAAAACAGCTTCTATATCAGAAATTAGTGATTTATTAAAAGTCAAAGTTATCCTTTTTTCTAACTCATTCATGAAGGAATAGAGAAAGAATTAGAGTTTCTAATTTTTGAGATTGAATTAATGAGTAAAATAGTAAATGTGTAATTAATATTTTAAAAAATAAAACTAGAAAATAGACGGTTTTGAAAAGTTAAGAAGAGAATGTCATTTTTAATTAAGGGGTGTTCACAAGAGGGTATTCCATTTAGTTTTTTCAATCTAAAAAGTACATAACATACTAGGCTAGGTCCATAATTTTATAAATAATGAGATTAAACCATACAAGGATGAAAACAATTTTTCAAGAAATAATATTCAGAAAACAAGAAAATTATAGCTAGAGTCTTTAGACACCGGCTCACTAGCAAAAGCAGTTAATTAGGAGTTCAAATTGGCATTGATGTTCCCCCAAGGAGAGTGAAAAAAAAATAAAAAAAGAACAAGAACAAAAGTTGAGGAAGAAGCAAAAAATATATATTTTTAATATTTGGACGATTCGCCAGGGAGTGAGGTGACACATGGCTTATTATTTGTGAAATTTCCTGTAATAGTAACTGAAAGAATATGGCACTATGCTCCGTGCACAGGCATACGCAACTACAATAATTGTTTATTTATTTATATGTTATGGGTCAAAACTACAATTTTTGCAGGTGTCACATGCGGTGATGAACACTGCGGATTTCCCTTCTTTTTTTTTTTTTTTTTTTAAGACACGGCGTGTAGTTTGTTTATAAAGTATGTAGTTTGAGAATTGTGATACTAATGATGTCTTATGCAACTTGCCCAGTCAACTATGCTAAAATGAGAGGGTCGATGGGCACTCCAAAAATATTCCACCATATTGGTCGTAAAGGAATCCTATGACTCAAAATTAATTTTAAAAACAAGAAAAATTTATTAAGATCAATAAAAAGGAAAAAATTTACGATATAGAATATGAAAACTACTCTATTGCTCACTAAAAAACCCCTCTAGTGGTAGGATATAATTTTAACTAACTTGAAGGAAAATGTAATACTTTAGTGGAACTTACAAATTAAAATTTCACGGTTCATAATTATACCAAGTGGTAAGATTTTTTTTTGTACCCTACTATAAAAACAAGTAAAAAAAAAAAAAAAAAAACAAGTTATCACACCAACTATATGCAATAACGAAATTCTATAATTTGCTTTTTTATTCGTGTTTTCCAAAATTTAAAATCATAGAATTATTTTCTACTAATTTGCTTCTTGAATAACAATTTGCATGCGCAAATAACCTAATAAAAAATATCCTACGTCATTACTATAATTCTTATAGTGGTTAGTGTTAATTAATAATTAACCTTTTCTTTCTTTCTACCTTCAAACAAAGCAATAATAATAATAATAATAATAAAGGCTCATGCTAGTCAAAAGAAGCACACGTCACTACGAGAGCCCAACAATAGCCGGTGCATTCTAGCAGACATAAGAGCATCCCACTAACATGCGCCCCACACGTGAGCTAGATAATAGAAAGGAAAAAACTCACTGCCGCCGGTACCGGCGAGACTGCCGTTGGTGACATAATCACAGACGACAAGCTTCTCGTCCTCTCCCCAGTAGAACCCCCGAATCCTCACCAAATTGGGGTGCCTGAGCTTTGCAACCGACCTCACATGGCTCTCGAAATCCTTCATCCTCTCTTCACGGCCGCCGCCGCTCTTCCCTATCCTCCTCACCGCCATGGCCGTCCCGTCTTCCATCAACGCCTTGTACACAATGCTCTCTCCGCTCGCTCCCAGCACGTACGCCGACGCCTTCAGCAAGCTCTCCAGCTCCAGCTCCGGCCTCTCCCCGTCGACCGTCACCAGCACCCCCTTTTTGCTACTCTCGCCCTCTCTGTTTCTCTCTTCTCTGTCGCTGTCGGAGCTCGTCCCTTCCGTCGTATCTCCGCCTCCTCCTTTGGTCCCCAACAAGCAAGACCACTTCTTCGGGTCGTCTTGTTTGATCTCCGTGCTCTTTTCCATGTCCAGTTTCGTTTTCTTCTTTCTGACTTGGTACACGTAGAGAATCACCATCGCGAGAATTGCTATCCCGGCTATGTCGGCAAGGGCGATTCCGGCTATAGTCCCTGGTTTCAGCCCATTCTGGGGTCGGCTCTGACCGGTCGAGTTCGGTGATGTGTTCGAGTCGATTGTTTTCGGAATGGCTGCGATTGCTGGTGAAGAAGAAGTGGCTGAGACGTTTGGTGGTGTCGAAAGAGATGAAGGGATTGTACAGAGGTTCTTCAATGGCTTCCCGCATAAATCGGAGTTTCCCGAGAAACGCTCCTTCTTTTGGCTGAGAAGTGACACTGACTCTGGAATTGCTCCGGTCAGATTGTTGAAGGAGAGATCAACGGTTGCATTGTTTGGAATTTTCTGCGCAAATTCTTGTGGTATTTTACCGGAGATCTTGTTGTACGATAGGTTTAAGTACCTTAAATTCTCGCTTCCAAAATCCAAAGGCAGAGACCCGTTGAGCAAATTAGAAGACAGATCCACCATTTCAACGCTACTATTAAATCCAAAAGGAACATTACCAGAAAAATAGTTACTCCTCAGACTTAATACTGTCAAGTTCTTCAACAAAGTGAGGTTCTCCGGGACCTTCCCGGCGAAAGCATTGTCGGAGAGATTCAACAACTGAAGGCTTTTGAGACCGGAAATGGAGTCAGGGAGCTGACCGGAGATGACATTGTTGGAGAGAGAGAGGACCTGAAGCTCGGAGGCGTTGAAGATGGAGAGGGGTAAGCTGCCATTGAAGAAGTTGTTGGAGAGATCGAGTTGGCGAAGATGTTCGATCTTGCCGAGGTCGGGAGAGATGGAGCCGAGGAGCTGGGCGTTGGGGAGGACCAAGCTGGTGACTCTGAACATGTCGGGCGTCCCTGGGAAGCCCAGCTCCGAGCACGTGACGCCGTTCCATGAGCAAGGAGTTGGGTCGTTGTAGTCCCAGTTCTCCAAGGAGGGAAGTGGGTCGCTTAGGATTAAGTACTTGAAAGACAGCAACAAAATCCCATCTGAGTTGAGTGCAAAAGCACAACTATGGAGCCTAAGAAGAAGAAGGAGAAAGGAAGTGATCAAATGGTGGTAAGCTGTAGTTGTCTTTGTATTGGGGCTCATGTTTTTCTCAACTGGTTCAACATGGCTGGTCTCTACTTGTTCATGGTGTAGAAAAAGAGATTGGAAATGAGAGAGAGAGAGAGAGAGGGTGGCCAACTGCGGTTTGTAACTTGTTGTTTTGGTCAACAAATCAATTGAGGGAGGTTAAGCAAGGATTGGTTTCCGGTTTGGGTTGAAGAAAAGGAGATGATAACAGAGAATGTGTTTAGTGGGAGATGTTATGCTAATTAGAGTTGGTATTGTTGAAGGAGAAGTTGGTCTTGGCAAAGATAACGTGGCTGCCCAAATTTTAGCATAATTAAAGAAAACAAAAAATGTCAATTATTAGCTCAAAATTTTGACCATTAGATTAATATTTAATGATCTATAATGTTCATGCTTAAAATTAGTTACAAAATTATTTTGAAATATAGATCAAATCATTGAAGAATTAACTTAACATTTAAAACAACAATACTTATCTCTAGTAAAAAAAAATAAATAAAGAAAACTTGTACCGTTTGTATAAGATTTTTATGGTCAAGTAAGAAAATTAGATGAATAGTAAGATTTTAGATTAAATCAACAAGTCTATATTTTCCATCAAAATTTGCTTACTTTTTTATTATTTTCATGTGATTTTAATTTGATCCAACCCAGTAGAGTTAGCAACTTATTTTTATCATCCTAACACTAAAATTGAGTTTCATAAAACATTTTTTTTTTATTTTTTCAAAAGGAGAGAGATGTAGAGTAACTTCTTTCTAAAAAGTAAGGAGTAAGGCCAAAGTGATGTTGTTGTCTTTTAGCCTGTGGCAATGCTGGAGTGGGAAAAATAATGAATGGCACTTGCTGAACATGGGAGGGAAATATTGTACTAAAATATAACTGGCAATGCTGTTCTGCCCAAGACTCCCAGTGAACTGTTTATAGTAAAACTGGTTTCCAATTGAGAAAATTGAGAAGGGAAAGCACAGAGAGGGAATCTAGTTTGTGGTAAGTAGCTACAAGATATCCTTTTGAGTTGGAGACCATAACAAGTTGCAGTACGAGCCAAGCCTACCCTCTTACTCTGGGAATTTTTTGGGTCACACTCTGTTTGTAATACTGCTTTTCACTTTTTAACGGTGGGGACTCGTGTTTTGGAAATTGGCCCTCATGATTCACAATACACGAAGCGAGTTATAATACTATGGTTTCATTTTAGGCAATTTCTCTACGAGATATTAAAAAAATAACGTATCGATAAATATCTATTTTTTAGTTATCAGATGTGGCAAAAAAGATTTTGACAAAATATAACAATCGAAAAACGTATGTGGCCAATGACAATACCCGTTGAGAAAGGACTCTTAATTTTAACCTATAACCTATGAACCTTTTAATTCTTTATAACTCACATATCGTGATGCTATAGTTTTTTTGTAAAGAAGTATGATTAATGGAAAGACCACTAGTCATCACTCATCACTACATATCACACCACACCAGAGGCATTTTATGCAATATTATATGCATAGAAAGATTGGGACTTTGTAGTACTAAACAATACCTTAATTTGACAAACTCTCATAAAAATCCAATTACTCATAGTCATGGTATTATTTCAATACTTTTTTCTCTAATTTCTTCTACCGTTTTCTGGTCTATTATGGCCTTTTGAAATATTATATTCGACCAGAAAAATAGAAAAAAAAAATTTCATGAAAATTATGTAGCTCATATCTGCTCATAAGATGATGTAAAAAACTATTTGTTGAAAAAAAAATTGTTAATTATAAAACTGAAGAAGCTTCAATAACACTTAGCATTAGTTTGAATCTCTGTCTCGTTTATTTTCGTTTCATATATTTTGCTCTTTGTAAAATTAAAATTAAGGCATTTAATTCGCAACATAGAAAACTAACATTAGAAAAAAAAATTGTTAATTATAAAAGTAGTGAATCTCCATTAACACATTGTTTTTTATCGTCCAACAATTAAAATTAAACCACATGATACGTCTAGACAATGAAATGTACATAACTTCTTCCTTGTCCTTGCGTTCCTTATCAAGAACAGTTTCCGTCAACAGGACTTAGAAGGGGCATAGTAGGTTGATTCATTGATTGATGTATCTGAAATGGACATGGATTCAATGATTTTTTTCCCTTGTACTTTCTTGGGTATAGCTAGTCTGATCTTATAGTACCAGCAGTATATGAGGTTGTAGCTGAACATATGATTTGAATAAAAGAGAACCAACAAGGGGAAAAAAAAAAGAAGAGTAAAAGAAAATAAGTATAATTTGGAACTGAAAATGGCATAAGGAACAGACGGCAGGCGTTGGGTTCTAGGTACGCCGCTGGGAAGGAACTGCACTACTTTTTCAAAGCCTCAACAACACAAATAAGACGTTGCCAAGCCTAATCCACTTACCATCGCCCTTTTTTCTTTTTTCTTTTGACTAAACCCTCTTACTGCCTCCCTTCTTAGTTCGCTTTTCTTCCACCTGATATTCTCTTACTATTAACTATTCGACGGTGGAGTGGACATGTCAAATTTTGGTGGGTTGGATTTGGATGTACCTGGTGGGCCACATATTCATGTTTTAGTTATCGACTCTTTTTGTTTCTTTTAGGAAATTCTTACTTTTTCTTCTCCGTCGCATTATCTTTTCAAGGTTTAATTGTAATTAAAAACATTTTTGTGTAGCGCGTTACAATTTTTAATATGAACGTTCACAAATTAGACCGTTAAAAAACTATTTCAATGACTAAAATAACCATTACCAAAACAACAGTATCTATTGGTAGAAAAAAAAAATTATATCTACTATGTTAGAACCATTTTTTAACATAAATACTCAAGGATAAAATCATTAGAAAAGTAAACAAACGGTTAAAATCTTAAATATTCCTACCAATACTGAACCCTTTCCTTAATTTTAATTAGTTTTCATATGTTCCATTTCTTTATATAATTAAATTAAGCCCAAAATCATCAGAGTATTACATACATCAGTGTCTTACGTGTGTGCATATATATATATATATATATGTATGTATGTATATACATACATGCATATATCGTCGCGAGTCTCTTTTCTAGTAGAAAACGAGTTCTTAGGATTTGTTAATGTGAAAGATGAGCATCTAGTAGCTTCATCAATAATTTAAACATTGTTATAATAGTTTAGTGAATTCTGCCAAAGCAAATGGAGTGAATCATGACCGTGCGATAAAAAACCAAGCAAGGTTCACATAAAATATAACATACTTTTAAGTTTCTCATGTTGCATGCAGCCGCAGAGCCACCAATTAGTAAGTGGAGTGCGTGCTCTGTTAGAATTTGATTTTTACTACTAAAAATTTTATAAATTTTAGTTATATGTCCATTTATATGTTTAAAAAAAAAAAAGAATGCTATAACTTTCTCGTATAATTGAAGTATATAACCTGTTCTCGTTTAATAAAAAGTTAAAACTAATTTTATTCTCTTTTATTTTTTAAAGTATCCCTAGTACAAAAATTAAAGTATTAGACCATGTGATCACAACAAATTTGGAAAGAAATTTTGCTACAATTTCTAGAGCCTTGTAGTGATTTGATTCATAAACAAAAGTCGAAGTAGGAAGGTTTCTTACAAGGACATGTATTTTTACATATACATACATACATGCATGCATACATACATACATACATACATATATATGTGTGTGCGTGCTTGTGAAGGCAAGTGAAAGACAAAGGCCTCTTTCATCTAGCAAGCTCCACAAATGAATGCGAAATATGAAAAAGGCTGGTCCAAATCCAAAACCAATGAAGACAAACTGACAGCATCTTGTTTTGGAAGTCATCAAATAACCCAAATGCATGCAACTTTATTTCCTTTTCCACTTCCTTTTCTTTATCCTTTTCCTCTACAAATTGAGGTAGGTTGATGCAGCAAAAAAATTTGGCATCACATTTGATTAATAAACGAACTCAAAAGAAGACAAGACAAAGAACAATTAAGAGCCATTTTTAGATTCTTTTCCTTGGGGACCGCCTATCTAAATGCTTAACTATATATACACATTTATATAGTGCTCCTTATAGTTTTATATGCAGAAGATGAGGGAAATCCCACGCCACAACATTAGCTCTCGTGATACTCTATAAGCCAATATTCTTCTGCTTGATGAAAGACGTTATATTCCACAGAAACTTAAGTGCACATGTAGTGCCTCTTATACCAGGCAACAAGGTTTGTTTGGGACTTCTCCGAAATATAATAGATCAGAAAAATGACAAATATTTATCATATCCATCAATATTAGCTCTAAACAATGGAGAGTTTTGGAATATTGGAGAATTTCCAGGATTTATGTCCGCATTTTTTCTCAAAAAGAATGGTCGATCAGAAAACTGATCTAGACTGAATCCACATTGAAATATTCAATTCCCATTTGCATCTTTGTTTGCTTTTTCTTTTTACTTTTTACTTTCTAAGTGGCGATTTTGATTCTGTCTTGATTAAAGGGTTCTCATCTATAATTCGAGTAATTTAAGGCATTATGCTCGGAGAACTCCCGTCGCAATAACCTTCATATTAAACCTGACCTTTTTCTTCTCGTATCTTTTTTTCTGGTTGAGCTGATAAAAGACTTATCGATCAAAGCTTAAGCGCACAACTAATATAACTTTGCCAAACTATGTCCCAAGTGGCTCTAATTTTCGTGACGACCTTCTTTTTAGAGGAAAAAAATATCTAACTTAAACCTTACGCTCTAATTTTCGTGACGACCTTCTTTTTAGAGGAAAAAAATATCTAACTTAAACCTTACGGTCTTTCTACGGTGCCAAAGTCTCATAGGTAGAGTTTTGTTTTTAATCGTTGGATTTGGTTAAAATTTTTATTTTTTTTTCTTTCAA
Source organism: Artocarpus hirsutus (assembly GCA_946598075.1). Classification (NCBI taxonomy): domain Eukaryota; kingdom Viridiplantae; phylum Streptophyta; class Magnoliopsida; order Rosales; family Moraceae; genus Artocarpus; species Artocarpus hirsutus. The sequence goes on from CAMOHE010043060.1 coordinate 15,507, forward strand.
ATTTGACATATTTGTAGGTTACATTTTCAGTACTTACAGTAAAAATCCTCTAAATTAAGCTAATACTAGTAGAAAATCAACACTTAAAAGCTACCAGACACATGTATATATGTATATATATATATATATACACACACACGTGCATCTCACATCGTCACATAGTAGTCCAACAATGTTGGAATGTGTAGTTTGTAATATAGTGAAGTTAGTAACAAGGTGCAAGAAAATAATTAATAAGGTGTTTGAAAAAGTAGTTTATATTAATAGTTTAAATTGTTAACAGTGTAAAGTCTCATATATTACAGTAAAAAAATACATAATAAAACTCTTATATTCTATAATTTTTAAATCTAAATTGATAGTTTAACCTATTCTAAACACTCTATAAGGAACAAAAAACAAGTAAGATGCAAGACAATGGAACATAAACTTCACTATGGTCCCTTTTTTTTTTTGTTATCTTATATATTATTTGTCAAGTGGCTGAGTGGCTTCGTCCCTAAACTAAAAAAAGTGAAAGTAAAAAGATGCGAACGTTTTTGGACTCTTTAACTCTCGACAAAATGATGATCAGCTATCATCGTGTGTTCACCTCCAAAAGCAAAAAATATAATACTATATTCTCCGGAATAGTTGACTCACCTTTTCAATCAATCACAATTTTAAGATTCATACAGTCTTATACATTTCAGTTTCTCAACTAGTTAAAAATCATTTGTAGTGATTGACGGTTCGTAGCTAAATCAATTTATTTCCAAACTTAACAAGGTTTTAAAAGCTGTTTTTGATTGCCGATCCAAACTATCAACAATTCGGACTAAACATACTAAAACAATTTAAATTTTATTAAAAAAAATCTTATAACAAACCGGTTCAATTAGAATGTGAATTTTTTTTAGTTCAAGTCAGTGAACCAAATATAATTAGTCTTTTAAACCTTTCTTATAACAGTATGAAACTGTGGTAAAATGTTACAAACTCGACATGGGCACATGGTTTTTGTCATGAGGAACTAAATAAGAGTTATATTAAAAAAAAGATTGCACAAGAAACGGGACGACACAAATTGATCAGTGTGAAAAATTACTTTGGTAAATGGAGTCGACCAAACGCTGTCACGTTTCGTCGAATCATAATAGGCCAAATTATTTGTGATACAAAAATCTCAAATCTCTGTTTTATTTTATTTTAATTTTCTTTTTCTTTCTTCTTAGTGTAGTGGTCATGAGTTTGTATTGGTCCGAGAATTTTTACAAATATTTTTACACGTTTTTTAAAATTTTAAAAATACTTTCAATATAATTTTTAAAAAATTTTATTTTTCAAAATAGAACCATTATCATCTATATTGAAAATATTATCAGACAAAAATTTCGTGATTGTACCATCATTTTGTTCCTTTTTTTTTTTCTCTCTTTTTTGTGGGTTTTTTCTTTTCCCTTAGGTCCTTTTTTGTTTGTTTGGTGAATGTAGTTTATTAGTACGGCCATGGTCTGTGTCAGCACTTGTCCCGAATATTGTTGAGAGGTTAATCTATCAAAAGATCAACTTTACAGAAACAAAGATAGATCCGTTTAAGTTATTTTAATTACTTGTGGGATTTCTTCTTAGTTCCGAATCTCACTTGAGTTCAGTCACAATAATAATCAGTTGCCAAGTAAACCATCTCTTACAAGAAAAGTTATGGATATTATAATATACACGCATTTGGCTGG
>CAMOHE010043061.1:0-57992 GCA_946598075.1 Artocarpus hirsutus
TTGCAAATTCATTGCAAATCTTACTTTGAATCTTTAAAACTTTTTGCAAAATACATGCAAACATACTTTAAAAACAACTTACATAACAATTGCAAACACATTTGCAGACATATATAAGCATTTGAAAACTATTTACTTCATGCTGTAGGTGAGGTCTGAACTTACCCAGACTATACTCTAGCGTTCTCTATTACGTTCCTTTCTCATTCATTTTCCTTCCATTAGTCAGCTTCTGTGTCTTGATCATACGACACCCGACTAATTAATTAACTTTCTTTTTATCAATCTACTCGATTAATAATAAAACGTAAACATTAAACATTCATTCCCTTTTAACTTGACTTGTACACTATCCGTTTACCCTTGTCTTTACTTAATCTTGTAACCCATCGAGGTCACCTTTCCCTTTAACCTAGTAATCCACTAGGTTACCTTTCATTTACTTAAACATCCATTATTAAATCTTTTGTCATTACGTTACTTAACATATTACGGAATATTTTTTGTCTAAGAACGTTATGCTAAATCGGAGTATTCGACTCCATTCTGGCCGTCTCTTTGATAATGATGATTTTACCCTTAACGGGTTTTCGTCCATTTCGTAACTCTATAAAACCCATCACTTAACTTTAACATTCCATGACCTACATATTATGAAAAAATTGCCACTAAGATACGTTTCCCAACATCGGGCGTTTCGGATCCGTTTTGGTCATTTTTCATAAAATGACCATTTTGTCCTTAATCTTTTTCCTTTCATTCATTCCTTGCCTAACTTTAAATCCTTTAAAACTTAGTATTTATAATCACTTATTGCCTACAGCAGTATAGAAAATCAACATTTCTTAGTGAAAACCCAGTTTTCACACCATTTTACAGTTTTGGCCCCAATATTAAAATATTTACATTTTTGCCCCTAGAACCAAAAATAATCTTTTTAAACCATTAGTCCCTATTTTTCATGAGGAACATTTTTGCTTAAAGTACCATATTCAAAATCCTTTGCAAAAAGGATATTTTTGCCTTTTAAAATTTTTTTTTCACTTTCAACAAGTTCTTGTAAAATTAAAATCTCACAATTGGTTAAGATTTTTGACGAATTGTTCATGATGCCCAACAATTTCGTCGAGATCTACAACTTTTGTGTTTTAAATTTTTTAAAATTCCTATGTTTAGAGGGACTTTTTGACTGATTTTTAAATCTGTTGAGAAGAAACTTTTTCTTACAATTTAGTCCTTGGGACATTTTTGTAAAAATCTATTTACAATCAGAAACTCTACCCTTGCAAGAGCATTCCAAACTCTTGTTTCAATTATTTTCATACTAAATCATCATTTTTGCAAACTTAGTACTAAAATTACAAAAATAACAGTTTTTGCAAAAACTAATATTTTGCACCATAAACCAAAATTTCATAACTTCAACATGCCATACATTACATATCCATGAAATTTCTCCAAATACATGCTCAAGAACCCACATAGGTTCAAAGGAATAAAAATCAAAACAAAAATTAGAAAATTTCAAAACTTTGAAACTTAAAACTTACCCAAATAGCACTCTTTTGATTTCTAGCCTTTTAAGGCTCCTTGAACTCCTTCCGTGGCTTTATTTTCATGCAAAAACACCATGAATTAATTTCCCCCTTAACCCATGAAAAATCCTTTAAAAACTTGCTAAAAAGTTTAGGACTTTACCTTAAAACTTGTAAAAATCCTTGAATCTCACCTCTTGAACTTAAGTGGGGCTGTTTTTGTAAAGTTTTGGGGCTGCGAAATTTTTTGAAGAACTCCTTCCATGGCTGCCGTGGGAGTTGTGGACGAGAAGAAGAGATTTTTTTGATAAAATCACATTAAATGCTCACTTATCCACTTTGGTTACTCATGGTCATCCATAAGGATATCCTAGGTGGTGACATGCTATTGGGCCACATTTTTTAGCTTGGTGGCCCAATCAAATTCGGTTGGGTGTTCACTTTATGGGCCTTAAAAATTTACATTGTGTAATTTTTTACCACACAGTATTTTTCTTACACTGCCATAGTCAAATCAATGTACATCCTATCCTTAGACTGTATAAAATACTTTATTTGCCTCTCGTATATTTTTAGAGGCCAAACATACCCTTTCTCATTCGTCCATATTCTCTAAACAGTATTATTCCTATACTGCTTAAACTTAAATAGTTCAATTTCTGTATTGCATGACCTTTAACAATCCAATTCTTATGCTTCATTACTCAAATATTGTACAATTTTTCATGTTATTATATAGTATTTTTCTTTAAACTGTATTTCTCGTCTTAATATAATCATTAACTTAATGCATTTTTAGTGCATTAGAAATTCTCGGGTGTTACAGATAGTGCAAATGTCCTGACTGTTTCTAGTGCATATCCAAAAGATGAATAGATCTTGGATTCCATGTGTACCTTCCATATGACACCCAAGAAGGAATGGTTTTGTGATTATAAGGACATTGATGGAGGGGAAGTTCTCATAGAGAATAATGTTTCATGTCAAGTTGTTGATATTGGAATAGTTAAACTTAAGATGTGGGATAGTTCAACTAAATCTTGAAGGATGTTAGGTATATTCTTGAGTTTAAGAGGAATTTGATCTCTCTTGGGATGTTAGACTTAAACGGCTGCTCATATAAATCACAAGAGGGAGTATTGAAAGTGACGAAGAAGATAATGGTAGTCATGAAGCGCAAATTGCAGCAAGGATTTTATATTCATCGAGGGACCATAATTTGTGGTGAATTTGGAACTTCAGTGGATAAGGATGATTTAATAGAGTTATGGCACAAGGGGCTTAGACACATGAGCATTAGAGGCTTGGACGAATTGGCAAAGCAAGGACCCATTGATAAGACGAAGGTCATCAAACCTAATTTCTATGAAAATTGTGTTCTTGGGAAAGCTCATAAACTAAAGTTCAGCAAGGCAGTTCATAGAATCAAAGGCACCCTTGATTATATCCACTCTGATCTTTGGGCAGCACTAACGGTACCTCTATCTCTTTCTACGTGCCGATATTTCATTTCCTTTGTTGATGATTTTTCTAAGAAAGTGTGGATTTATTTCTTAAAAACTAAAGATGATGCTTCTAATAAATTTCTGGTGTGGAGAAAAGAAAAGAAACGACTTAGAACTGATAATGGCCTTGAATTTTGCAATAATAAATTTATTGATATTTGTGCTAAGGCTGGAATAGATAGACAACGTACATGTAATAGTACACCTCAATAAAATGGTCTTGCTAAAAAGATGAATATGACCATAATGCACCAAGTGAGAAGAATGCTTGCTTATTCAAAGGTTTTTTTAAGGTAGAAGCAACCTTCATAGCGTGCTACCTTATTAACAAATCTCCTTCATCTACATTGAATTTCAAAGTCTTAGACCAACTATGGTCAGGGATAATTCTTAAGTATGATCACTTAAGACCTTTTGGCTGTTTAGTTCATATGCATGTTAATCAAGGGAAATTAAATCCTAGAGCCAAGAAAGTTTCTTTCTTGGTTATCCTCATAGGGGTAAGGGTTATAGGATTTGGCTTATTGATGATGAAATGTGTGATAAGCAAATATATAATTTTCAATAAATATTCTTTCTATAAGACTAACATGTAGGATAGGGACAAGAGTGAAGATGAGGCACCAGGACAGCAAAATTCATCTCTCTTGGATCTAGAAACAGAAATGAGTCCAAATAGAAGAGTAATTTAAAGTACAGATGTTGACACCCCAGTTTCAGATCAAGGTTGAACTACTTAGGTTGAAAGTGAATTTTCTAATGATCACCCCTATATGGTTCCTGAAAAAAATGTTGAAGAAGTTCCTGAAACCGAGAGAGTTTAGGAATTATGAACTTGCCAGAGACAGAGAAAGAAGGGAGATTCGACCACCTGCTAGATTTGCACTGGCAGATTTAATTGCTTTTGCTTTAAATGTTGTTGTTTTTGTTGATATACCTGAACCAGTTACTTTTACTGACGCAATGAAAAGCAAACGCTGGTTGAAATGGAAAGGTGCCATGGAAGAGGAAATTCAACCTTTAAGGAAGAATCATACGTGGGAAATTTTTGATAAACCCATGGGATAGTGAGCCATAGGGTGTAAATGTATTTTTAAAAGGAAAAATGGTATCCCTAGTGTGGAAAAGCTTAAGAACAAAGCTAGGCTTATAGCAAAAAGATATTTCCAGATTGAAGATATTGATTACCATGAGCTTTTCTTTCCGGCTGTTAAGCATTCCTCTATAAGAGTGATTATTGCTATAGTGGCTATAAAAAACCTTGAATTGGAGCAACTAGATGTGAAGACAGCCTTTTTACATGGGCATCTAGATGCAAAAATTTACATGTCTCAATTTGAGGGTTATGATAATGGGGACAAATCACAAGTTTGTTTGCTTCAAAAGCCATTATATGAGTTGAAGCAGTCTCTTAGACAATGGTGCAGGAGATTTGATGAATTCATGATTAAACAAGGTTTTTCAAGGAGTAAGTATGACAATTGTGTTTATCTTGACAACTATAAAGAAAATGAATACATTTATCTCTTTATATATGTGGATGACATGCTTACAGCATGTAAGGATCTTTCTAAAATTCAAAAATTGAAAAAAAAGCTAATACTAAATTTGAAATGAAGGACTTAGGTCTTGCTAGAAAGATTCTTGGAATGGAGTTATATAAGGACGGCAAAAGAAACTTGCTGATCATTTCACAACAAAGTTAATTGACTAAAATGATTGAAGCTTATGGTATGAGACAAGCAAAAACTGTCTCTACCTCTATTAGTGCTCATTTTAAACTAGTTGCTATTAAAGATAAAGAAGCAACAGCTGAAGCAGAACATATGAAAAATTTTCCTTTAATAGTGTGGGAAGCTTTATGTATGCAATAGTGAGTACTCGGCCAGATGTTGCTTATGGAGTAGGTCTAGTCAGCAGGTGTATAAGTAAACCTGGAAGACATCACTGGCAAGCAGTCAAGTGGTTGCTCACATACATTAACAGATCTATAAATTTGAAGCTACAGTTTTGATGTGAAACATGGAGATAAAGTGATAGGGTATTGTGACTCAGATTATACTGGAAATCTTGACAAAAAGAGATCTTTATTAGGTTATGCATTTACTTTGGGAGGAAACACTGTTAGCTGGAAGTCAAGCCTCCAACATGTGGTTGCTTTATCATCCACAGAGACTAAGTATATTTCATTGACTGATGTGGATAAAGAAGCTTTATGGCTAAAGGGACTTATCAGTGAATTGGTTCTATTACAAGACACAGTGGAGATATACTGTGATTCACAAAGTGCTATACATTTGTCAAGAAAAAGGTATGTTTTATGAGAGAACAAAGTATATTGATGTAAGGTTGCATTTTGTTAGAGATGTTATCTAGAGGTAGCAGGTGAAGGTACAAAAGATCTCTATAGAAGTCAATTCTGTTGATGTGCTAACCAAGGTTATTTTTGTTAGGCTTGCCAAGACTTCTCAAAATGTAGCACTGATGTTATGTAAAGGGAACTCTAGTCTAAGAAGGTGATGTCCAAATGGAGCCAAGGTGGAGATTTGCAGGAATGTAGATGTCTCCATTTGATTTGTTCTCATAGCTGATATTTTGACTGTAGCTTAATGTCATGGTTTAATGTATTGCAGCTGTCATTATCTTATTGGTCCTAATTGGGCTACATATATTAGAATTAAATAGTCAGATAGATGAAGTAGAACAAGTCATTCATACTCATTTGATTTGAGAATTATAAGCGAGAGAATTGAGAGAAAATTCTCTTAGAGAGAATTTTCAGCGTTGTGTTGAGATTAGGTCTATTTATTTCTTGAGAAAAGGTGAGAGAAGAAACTGAGTGAATCTAATCTGATTATACTTAGAGCTGGAGTATATTCTCTGTTTCTAAGGGTGTAATTCAATTGCTTAGTGGATTGGAGTAAGGGCTTATCGCCTCTACCCTTTGATGCAGGATTTAATCAGAATCCAAACCAAGTAATTCTCTGGCTGTTTCTTGTTCTTGTTGTTTTTTTGTTTATTTCTTTTTCTCTTTTCTTTTCCTATTTCTGTTGTTGGTTTGTTCTTGGGGAACTGTTGGTTGGTTCTTGATTACTCTTGCAGATTGAATAGGAGAGTTTTTCTTCACAATAAGATTACACATTTTTATAAGTTACGTCAACATAGAAGTTAAAAAAGAAAGATGTAAAGTATAGTGGAACGAGTGCATTCTTACTAAATCTCCTTCCTCTTCAATTAATGGGACTCCCAAATTTATGAAAACCACTCTATATGGTCGAAACAACATCCTCCATCTTTGAACGTGTAGCTCATCATCTCCTCCACTTATTACAAGATTATGGGTGTGTGTGTGTTTATATAGTATTTGAAAAGTGTGGTTAGAACTGAAATTTTTTGAAATCAAAATGATAGCATGTAAAAGCTTTACATTAGAACTCATTTTTTTATTATTGCAGCATATAAGAGTTTTATATTGTTGCAACCAAAAGTTTTGGTTAAAACTGATTTTATCAAACACCCTTAAAGTGTCTTAGAACTTGAGAGTTATGTGAGATTGTAGTCATATGGATAGTTACTGTGGTTCTCTGGTTATCATAAAATAGTGATTGAAGTTGGCCATTTTGCTATTGAAGTTTGGAAAAAGTCTTAAGCCTCCTTTGGTCATGTGAACCTTTCTTTAACATTTCCTTAAGTAATTTTTGGTTCTCATCTATCAAGGTTGCTCCCTATAGAGAAACTCATTGCCTATAGGGATAGCTTGCTAGCAAGCTTTTTGTTCTCTCGCCTTGCCCCGTTCGGTTCTATTGCTATCCCTACTTGCATGCCTTTTATCAGTGAAATCCTCACAAAACCTTTTATCTTAGAAGGCTTATGGGGAGATGATGTTGTCAATGGGATTTTGGGGTTCGTATAGAAAGATGCAGGGCTTCTACTTCGTTTATAATAATTGTTGAACAAAAATAATAAACAAAAAAAATATTTTTTTTAGCTTTAACTACAAAAAAACTAGTCGTAAATTTATTGGTATGTTTTGCAAACAAAATGATTAACAAATTTAACAGACCATCTATTGCATTCTCTAAAAATCCAAAATTTTTATTGGTGTGCTTCCAGTGAATATTTATTATAACTTCTTCGTTATTTTGTATATAAATTTTATCCACAATCCCAAAATTAGCAATATATTTGGGGGATGACTATAATGATATCCTCTTAAAAGTTCTCATCTATAAAAATATCGTTTTTACCAACAATAAAATTAAAATTAAAAAACATAATAATTGAGAAAAAATCAAAATAAAGAAAGAAAAACACTAAACAAAAAATCCCCCACCAACAACCCTTGCTTGTAATACTTTAGTAGCCGTTAATGCGACAAACATGGTCAATGTTAGGATCGATGTCCCGAGGAATAATATTTTAGTTGTACTTATGACGTTTTTGGTTAAATAAATAATAATGCGAATATTACATGTATTAATAATGGTCCTCATATTACATCACATTAATGATTGCATATTAGCAAACATATGATCTATGACTATTAGAACCATATATTAGAATTGGACATATATAGAGTTTATATGTGAAAAAGATTTGATTCAAAGACTAATAGTCTAAATTATATAATCTACAACCTAAGTATAGAGTTGAGCACTTTATACATGACAATGCTATAATAGGAATCTATATCCAAATGGAGAGGCAGTTAATCTTAATTGTCGGAGCAGATATGACTCTATGGTAAACATATTGGTATAGTATACCTAATAGTGGTTGCTCACTAAAATAGATCTAAGTAAAATTAATTCAATAATAATCCTGTTTAACTTAAATCAATTCTCTTTGATAATCATTTATATATTATCTTAATCCTGAAGTGGATTCATGACTCTATATATATAACTTATATTGATTTGCCTTTGAGTTTCAATGAACGAAGGCTTCATTGCTGGTGTATTAAAGATGCAACCTATATTTGATGAGAGCATAATCTACAAACATAGAATCCATAGTTCTCTAACAAAGAGTTAATGCTATCATTTTAAAGGCATTATTCGGGTATTGGAAAATATAACGAGGCCTTGGTCATCTGAATACATATAGTAACTGGATAATATTCTTTTTTTATTTGTTATAAAAAGAATGAATTTTCCAATGGTGAAATAATAGAATTTTGAGAAAAAATAATCGAAAGGTAAAACGGAACTAAGTCTTTCATCTGATTATGGATAACTTATAGGGATACACATAATATAAGAAGTTATAAACTAGATTTATATTTTAAGAATCTCATAATACGATATATAATCAAGAGTGCAACTTCAGGTTTACAGTGGAGTGATACTAAAGTTAAAAATTAAACAAGATAATTAATCAAGGATTAATTTGTCTATTATTATTAGACCTTGATAATATATATCCATAGAGTCCCAATCTTAGTTCGCGAATTCCTTTATGACAAATCAGGCAAGCTCAGATTACCATAGGTAAGACAGAAGTGTATGCAAGTCAAGCCATTAGGCCTGATCGGATGCGTGGGCTTCAATCCGGTTGGACTACTAGTGGGCACAAGCCTACTTGGAAATGGTGTTATCTCTATATTTTCAAAAACAATTAATTATTTAATTAATTTAGGAAAATAATTATTCAAATTGGTAATTAAGATTTTAGATAATTAATTATTTAAATTTGTACTTGAATAATTAGCTTAAATCCTTGTTGAATTTAAAATGTAGATAATGGATAATTATTCACAATTATTTAAATTATTTAATTATCTTGGATAATATAATTCTAATTTAAGTTGAATTGTTTGAATTGGACTTACCTTGAATGATGTAGATAGTCACAAATACCTACTCTGTGATTGGTTGAACTTTTGTAGAAATAAACTCTATCTATTGCGCCAATCTTAGGAATAGGGGAGAGAAAATTTATCTCTTAATTTTGAGAGACTTCTAAGTCCTCTTACTACTTCTATAAATAGAGATCTAGAGTCTTTTTTACTCTTAGACTGCCTAAGTGTAAATTAGAGAGGAGAGCTTAGATTACTTATTTCTAGTAATCCTAGTTCTTAAGCGCTTTAGTGGTTGGAAGAAGTGTAGTTGTGGTAGAGATTTTCACACACAACGATCTGGAGGGAGAAAATATCATTAAAGATATGACGGTAAGATTCGTTCTTAAAAAATTGTTCAGTCAGAAGTGTTGTCTCCAATCTTCAATAGGCACATTAAATTAGATTTAATTTATTGTTTATAGCATCGTGGTTCTTGTGTGTGTCATAAAAATTTTAATATTTTGCCATGTCACCAAGCCGATTTTTCCAACAGTCGCGACTGTAGCGAAGGACCTCCGCAACCTTTGTGAGCAAGTTCATGATAGAATCACGATGAACGCCAAACTACAACTGTGATAGTCGATACCCACAAGTCATAGAGGTTCGAAACCATCATAATCCAGTCCGTCGTGAGCATGGTTGGGTCAATCACAGGCAAGGCTGCCATCACAACACGATCCATTGAGAGCAATGCTATAGCAACCAAGATCACAAGGGTTGCTATGGAATCACAAGCCCCATTCCCGCCTAAGATGGATGATGACCATATGGCGACCTGATATGGCACTACACCTGTTTTATCAAATTTGATATCATCAGTGAACCACACTAGCGATAGAGGTCTGCTTTTGTTAGATCCATTATCTTTTTCTTCTAATTTATTTATTTTTTTACGTTTAGTTCTTAGGTAAATCGAATATGTCTGGATTCACTGAACCAATGGTGAACTTGTTTATTTCTAACCATCGATATAAATCTGATGACCCAAACTAATAAAAGAGTTTGAAGGATGAGAACAAATTGGAGGTCTCATTATAGTATTCTCCTATATTTTAGAGAGTGTTTGGAAACTAAGTTGGAACTTAAACACTGTTGCATGTGAGAGCTGTATACTATAGCAAATTTTCTCTTTTCACTGTATTATATGAGAGTCTTGCACTGTAGTAATTGAAACTTATTAGTTCCAACTAATTTGACAAACAAAGCCTTGATAGTTAAGAGAAATAATCATGTTCTCATTCATCTTTCATAAATTATACAAATACAAAATCATGCGATAGATTTAGTAAAATTTCAACTTTTTTTTTTTAGGGTGTAATATTTCAACTTCCCATCACATTATTAAATCTTAGAAACTTATATTCAATTTGAAATAGTTCGTTTTCTTGTCTCGAAAAATATGCAAAGTTATATTTCAAAATGATAAAAAAATACCAAACACATTTGTGAGGGTGTTTAATAACCAAATTACAACACCAAAGTATTAGAGCTACTATATAAAGCAAAAATATATAGTATAAAACTCTTACATGCTGCTGTGTTTAAGTTTAACTTTGAACCAGTTTGGTATTATAATGCTATGTTGTTACTTTTATCGTGCTGTGCTTTTGTTGTGCTTTTGCTGTTGACTAGAAGCTACCAAAGCTGATGTAAATACTAGAAGCAGAATTGCAGGTGTTTAGTTAGTTATATATAAAATTGCTGTAAAGATATATAATGACAAAAATAGACATATTTAACTGAGCATGTTTAGAGTTTTATTTTTTTATTTTAACTTTGAGGTTAATAAACCTAATATTTGCACATTAAAATGTTAAAAATATATAATTTTATTTTTATTATTTATTTTTTTAGAAAATAAAATACTTTTACTAAAGAGATAAATTATATGTCCACATAAAGATAAATAAGATAAAAAATTAAAGTAAATCTTTGATCTCACGCTATTAGTAAATTAAAAAAATCACTCAAATAAAACACAACAATATTAAGAAAAAAATAACCTTATATATTAATTCTAAAATTTCTTATATTTATGTTATTTTAATTTGTTATCTAAAAATAAGTAAATTGCAGATTATGTATTATTATTAAGCTTAGTTTAGTAATTGCATGATAACAGAAGCTGCTCTAAAAAAGTAATCTTGACTTACTTCCCAACTTTTCTTACTGGACAGTAGTTTTTAGAAACAACTTTTCAAAAACAGGTTTTCCAAACACCTTAAACTACTATAAACGATTATGGAAGCTAAAAACAGCCTCTAAAAGCAATGTCAAACAGACCTTTTCAAATTCTAACTTACTTCCCAAACAACTCTCTATATTTCTTTTTTGGACAAATTTCACAAATTCCTCCTAAACTATTTGTGTTAAAATGCCCTCTGAACTTTATACACACCTACTGTATCTCCTGAACTATAATAGTGCTACATATTCACGCCTCTAAATTTTCAAACGTGTTGTTTTTTCAACAAAATAATACTTATTATGCTCATTAAATAGATAAATTCATCAGTTTACTCAAAACTCTTAAAAAACCAACTTGAATTACAGTACATTTTTCACTTTTCCTCTTAAACTATTTGTGTTAAAATGCCCTCTGAACTTTATACACACCTATTATCTCTCCTGAACTATAATAGTGCTACATATTCACGCCTTTGAATTTTCAAATGTGTTGTTTTTCCAACAAAATAATACTTATTATGCTCATTAAAAGGATAAATTCATCAGTTTTTTCAAAACCCTTAAAAAACCAACTTGAATTATAGTACATTTTTCACTTTTCCTTTGTCTTTTTTTTTTTTTTTTGCTTTTGAGTAGGTACTCTAAAGACATAATATATGAGAGTTTGATGCTCAACTAGTTTATTTAAAATGAAAAGAATATTCGTACTAACCCTTAAATATCATTCTAATTTTAAATCAAACAAAAATTCAACAAATTCATTTAAAAACTAATATGTTTTAAAGTTAAAGGGGTGGATTTAGAAAAATATTATAATTTTGAGACATAATAAGTAAGTTTTACCTCCTGTTTGGCATAGTGTTTCTACCATAAAATCAGTTATGAACAGTATAAGCTCTCACATACTACAATAACAATTAAAAAAATGCTATAATATAAAACTTTTATATGTTACAATAAAATTAATTAACCAACAGTTCTCATCATCTTTCAAACAATACTCAAGCAAACACGTTAATACAAGTCACATCGTTCCTGGGGGACTTGTGAAATTTACACCTTTTTTTTTTTTAAAAAAAGGAAAATCCGGAAAAGCAGTTTCACATGGTGAATAAATAAAGGAAAGATTTTTATTACTTTGCACAAATGACGAAGTGTACATGTGGCGATCACTAGCCGCTCTCAGATTGTACAGATCAGCCATTCCTCAGCGATTTTCTCCGTTTCCCAACTCCAACTCCAACTCCAACTCCAACTTCTCTCTTCAGTGATTCTCTCTTCACTCTCTCTCTCTACACTCCCAAAAACTCATCAATGGCGCTCTCTCTCCGCCTTCACAGCCTCCTCTCCTCCAACTTCACATCCAAAACGCCTCAACTCTCACCGTCGTCGTCGTCTTCGTCATCACATGTCGCTCTCTTCCCTCTCCTGACGGCTCCGCAAATCCGTCTCAGAACCTCACATTCTCTCTCCGTCAGAGCCTCTTCATCGTCTTCATCGTCTTCATCTCCTTCTTCTCCGACCACCACTGCTCAACCACAAGGCATCAAGGTCGAGCACAAAGTTGATCTTTTTATTCCCTATGTATTCAATCAAATTACTCTTTATCTTTGCCTTCTTTTTTTTTTTTTTTTGTGTTTCAGATTGAATCCATTTCCACTAAGCCGATTGAAGGCCAGAAAACTGGAACGAGCGGTCTCCGAAAGAAAGTATCTCTCTCTGTTTTCGTATTTTTCAATCTTAAATTTGATTTCTTTTGCTAATTTATCTTGGATTTTTGTTTTTTGCATTTAACTCCCTTGTTCTGTAGGTGAAAGTTTTTATGCAAGAAAACTACCTTGCCAATTGGATTCAGGTACGAATTTTCTCCGTGTTGATTAAAAATTCATTTCATTTGCGTTTTAATTCTTAAAATTGTTTTGAATTTTGTGTTTCATAGGCATTGTTTAATTCGTTGCCTCCAGAGGATTATAGAAATGGAGTATTGGTTTTGGGCGGTGATGGCCGATACTTTAACCGTGAAGCTGCACAGGTTATTTATTACATCACTTTTATTAAGTGTGACAATTTAGATATGTTATTTATGAGGTAGATGTTGATTTGGATGGTGTATTTTCACGTGTGTCTGAACATTTTTTGTGGATAAAAAAATGCAGATCATTATTAAAATCGCTGCGGGCAATGGGGTTGGAAAGATTTTGGTTGGAAAGTAAGTGTTTTAGTTGGATGTGGATTCATTACTCGCTTGACATTGCCCAACTCATTTTAATTTTTTATTTCCGTGAAAATTTTGTCACATCCCTATTGGAAACCTACTCTTTTTTTTAACCCCTTTTGTGCTAGTTATTCGCTGGTGTTTCTTGAGTTGAATCATCAGAACTAGGATGAACTTATGAATGCAGGGAAGGCATTTTATCAACACCAGCGGTTTCAGCTGTAATCCGGAAAAGAAAGGCAAGCTTGTGACTTTCTCTCACATTTTCGGCATTTTGACGCATAATATAAATTAAAAGTAATCTCCTTTTATTTTCTTTCTAACAACCGAAATTTTTAATTTGTAGGCCGACGGTGGTTTTATTATGAGTGCAAGCCATAATCCTGGTGGGCCTGATTATGATTGGGGTATTAAGGTGAGTTTCTTATTTGAGAACAGAAATTGTGCATATATGCAGCACAATTTGACTTGTTATTAGAATTAGAAAATGCAACTAAATGACATCCTAGCTTATGTTGTGATAGGATTCTGTTTCTTAATCCGAATTGGCCCAAGTTCGTATAATACAGTCCACTAAAAGTTATGTTTTATTTGCAGTTTAACTACAGCAGTGGCCAACCTGCACCTGAATCCATCACCGACAAAATCTATGGAAACACTCTTTCTGTAAGTATCTGGTTTAGCATAAGCTTTTCTCCTTCCCTATGGATTCCTTGGTCCTTTTTGTTTGTGGAAATAAGAGGTCAAAATATTCAAGCATTGAAGCCTTAAATTTTTCCGCTTAGTATGAATTCACTCTGCTGTTTGGTAAAAGCTTAAGTTCAATAATTTCCATGCAGATCTCTGGAATCAAGATTGCAGACATTGCTGATATAGATCTATCTCGTCTTGGAGTTACAAAGTTTGGAGACTTCAACGTTGAAGTAGTAGACCCCGTTTCAGACTACTTGGAGCTATTGGAGGTGTGAAAGAAATCACATCCATCTCTAGAATCTTTTAGATAACTATGAATACAGGTTGGAAATCAGTATTTTATGGAATTTTGCGCAGAGTGTATTTGGTTTCCAGCTTATCAAAAGTCTCCTGTCAAGGTCGGATTTTAGGTATGATTCATGTGTTCTGAACCAAGCTGGAACTTTTTAACTGTGCTGGCTTCCTGTCTAGATTTACTGTTTCTTCTTCTTTTTATTTCGTGGTTTTAGTTTATTTATTTCAATGATTGAATCTATGATGTCCGGTATAATCAGTTTTATTCTTTTGAACTTTTTGATTTTTAGGTTTGTATTTGACGCCATGCATGCTGTTACTGGAGCATATGCAAAACCCATCTTTGTGGATAAGCTTGGAGCCAATCCGGTATGAATATTTGATGCGCATGCATGTTGAAAGTTTATAATTTTGCAGTTGTAGAGATACTGATGTGAGATGCTAGGTGTGTCATGGACCTGCAGGATTCGATTTTAAATGGAGTGCCTCTAGAGGATTTTGGGCATGGTCATCCAGATCCTAATCTGACGTAAGCTTTGCATATCATGTTCAAGTGCTAATATCCTGCCAGTTATTGTTAGGAATTGCTAATTTTTACTTGTACTCAAACAGCTATGCGAAGGAATTGGTCAGCATTTTGTATGGTGAAAATGGACCTGATTTTGGCGCTGCAAGCGATGGTATATTTCACTACTAGGAACCAGAAATTGCAACAATCATTTTATCATACTCTTAATCAGAACATGTTTTATCATTTACATGGCAATTTGATTTTCACTGATATGTAGTGTGTATGGTATATTTGGATTCTTGACTTTTTTCATATATAATCAGGTGATGGTGATAGAAACATGATTCTGGGGAGAAGTTTCTTTGTTACTCCTTCAGACTCCGTTGCAATTATTGCAGCCAACGCACAACAAGCAATTCCATATTTCCGAAGTGGCCCAAAGGTAAGAATTTTGCCCCTTTTTTTTTTTTTTTCCAAATTTATATTCTCCTGTCTCTATGTTTGCTGTAGAACTAGAAGGAAATGACTCTTCTCCTGTGTTCCCAAATTTTCTAGGGTTTAGCTCGATCTATGCCAACAAGCGGTGCTCTTGATCGAGTTGCTGAAAAGTTGAGTCTCCCTTTCTTTGAGGTTTGTCTCTCTTTGAACTGTTGTATAATGATACTGTAAGAGAAGTACTGCATTTTTAATCATGGTGTTTTGTTGATAACACATTTCTTTCTCAAACAAGGAACCTTTTTTCGAGCCAGGTCCCCACTGGTTGGAAGTTCTTCGGGAATCTTATGGATGCCGGGAAGTTATCCATTTGTGGAGAAGAGAGTTTTGGAACAGGTTCTGATCACATCCGTGAGAAGGATGGCGTTTGGTATAAACAACTGTGGACACTTCTACTGCCTTTAAATCGGTTTCTATCTACTTGTCAATGTGAAACTTGCTAGTGCATCCATGATTTTGCTCCAGATGAACTTAATACCATAAATGAGTCTGAAACCTTATTTTGACTTCAAACTTGCAATCTAGAGAGTGTTTGGGAACGAAGTTCCACCCCCAAAGTTCCAAGTGTTTTAGTGTAAAACTCTCATATGCTATAGAGGAAAGCAAAAGTATGCTACAATATAAAGATCTCACATGATTCGGTGTTCTAAGTTCCAACTTGGTTCCTCAACACTCTCTAGTGTTTGAATTCGATTTTAGGACAGTTTTTTCATGGATTTCAGAAAACACAGAAACATTTGGGGGGAGGGGCAGGGGGCTAAGCTTTGTTGTTTCTTGTTTATTTCTGTGTTTTTCGGTGAATTGTCAATTACCTTGTGAAATGATTTAAAAGCTTCCAAATTACAGGGCTGTGTTAGCATGGCTATCAATCATTGCATACCGAAACAAAGACAAGAAACCAGGGGAGAAGTTGATCTCCGTTGCTGATGTTGTGAAGGAACATTGGGCAACATATGGAAGAAATTTCTTTTCTCGTTACGACTACGAGGTCAGAGCATCATTGTGGTTATTTTTTTATGACTCTACTATACCGAGTAGCCACTTTGTTGGGAGAAGTGCAGCTTCTAAATTATTCTGAGTCATTATCCAGGAATGTGAATCTGATGGTGCCAATAAGATGATAGATTACCTCAGAGATCTCATCTCCAAAAGCAAGCCCGGCGACAAGTACGGTAAGTTCATCTCTCCTTTTTATTGTTGTCATCATCATGACCTGCTGGCAGACTTTTGGTACTAACAATTGTCATGTCTTAGGAAACTATGTACTCCAAGTTGCAGATGACTTTACGTATACTGATCCTGTAAGTTGCTCGTCTTGCATAGTTGCAATTTCGAACAAATGAGACTGTTAAGACTATAGCTGAATCTACTCATGTTTTTCACCTTTGTTCAGGTTGACGGTAGTGTGGCCTCAAAACAAGGTATCCGGTTTGTTTTCACCGATGGGTCGAGGATCATATTTCGTTTATCAGTATGTTGACACCTTAACCTCTCTCACTCAGATCCCTCTCAATTTCTGGTTCTTATTACTATGCGGGTAATAATTTTCAAGTGTTATATGTACAGGGGACTGGTTCAGCTGGTGCAACCATCCGAGTTTATATCGAACAATTCGAACCAGATGCTACTAAACATGATGTTGATGCTCAAACAGCCTTGAAACCATTAATAGGTCAGTTTTTTTTTTTTTTTTTCATATATTTATATTTTTACATTTTTTTCCCTTCGCTTAAAAGCTTTATAAAAAGTTACTCAACATTTTCTTTTTCCTTTTCTTTTGTTGTTGTTTTAGATTTGGCATTATCCTTATCAAAGCTGAAGGACTTCACTGGAAGAGAAAAGCCAACAGTCATCACATAAAGCACGGGTAGATATGATATGTGCAACGAGATTTCTGGGAACTGGTAAGAAATTTTCTCAGGAGCTAGGCTTCTTTTACTCTCGCATCGCCCAGAAACGCTATCGTTATGAAAAACTACAGTGAGATGTCAGCACCATACAAAACAACTTCAAATGTGAGAAACAACATCTAGATTCATCCTTAAGACAGAAAAGTACAAAAATAAAAAGCATGGTGGCAATGGACGACTTTTTTTTTTTTTTTTTTTAAATAAACCCAGCATATTAACGATGGAGGAGATTTTAAATAAACAACAATATCTCGGAAGCACAACAATAGTGCGGTTCTTCCTTCTGTTTGCTGTTGCTTTGTCTACTAGAATGGCAGAATACATAATAATTACTCAAGGGTTGTATATGATTAGAGTGTGAAGTGCAATAGCCAAAAGTTCTGTTAATTTGGTAAAGAATCTAGTTTATCATGGACATGGGAAACACGTACATGTTTGATCTCACTTTGTTAATCATTGATAAAGGGAATGTACAGCTGCAAAATAGTGCGATTTCCTAAAATTCTAGGGGCTTGTTGACCAAGGCGTTGGTGATTTCAATAAGTTAAAACAATTGATCAATTTATTGCAAAATGAAAGTTCCTTGGATGCATTTGAAGGAACTGTTGAGGTTCTACTTTCTTTGTAGGTATAAAAAACAAAACATGACTAGCATTTTGAAGGGACTTTCCAAAAACACCAAGATAGAGATAGAGATTTGAAGAAGTCCCCCATTGGTGTTGCAAAACAATAAACGGGCCCCTGCCTAATTATATAACGAGACAAGCTCCAAGGCTGAGACATATTATTTATTGTATTCTTGATGTTAAAGTATTGTTTGAGAAATAAGGGAAAAAAGAGAACCTAAATAGCATTTTACAAAGGGGTAATGCCAATTCTATTTTTTAAATTCCAAATCAAGATGTTAGGGAACATGTTTAATAGTTGAAAGAAAATGATCATTTCATTCTTTCAATTCTGTTTTAGATCCACTTTTTGTTTTATTTTCTTAAATTATTAAGCATTATCTTCTAGCAATTTATGCAATTTTTTTCGTGTCGATTATAAATTTACTTAAAGAAATAGTCTGTTCATAAATGCTTAATATGTTGTTGTAATTTGGTCGGTAAGTGAATTTGTGGTTGCTTTAGAATTTGTAATAAGCAAGGCCAATAGTTTTTGTGTTTTTTTTTTTTGTTAATTTTTTTTTTAAAACGACAGATCATAAAACACAAAAGAATATCTCGCAAGCAATTTAAGTTTGAGCATCCAAAAAAAGACATAAACTTGAAACAATGTAACTATAAAAAGTAACAAACGACGAAAATCGAAAAACAATACCCTCTCAGAACAACTAATCCCAAAATTGTAGAAAAAGACAGTTGCGTGATTAATTCCCCAAAAAAACATGGACTTCAGATCAACACAACAAGACAAACAACAGAATAACAACGGGTTGAAAAGTTTGAGTACTTTTTTCTGATAAAAAGAGAAAATTACATGTTAGGCCTCATTGAACAATAAAAAAGGGAGATTTCTCTGGAAGATTTCTGAAGAGTAACCTACCAATTAATATTTGTTTTTTAACCGTTGGATTTGCAGAATACCTTTGGAAGAGGACCAAAAAAATATTGAAAACATCAACATTAACTTAAAAGCTACAAACTGAGGAAAAACCGCCACATCTTCATAAATGCCACATTTTAAAAAGGTCTTAAAAAATGATATAAACTTATAAAACAGAACAACTAAAGAAACAAAAAAAGAACAAAATCTTTGTTAGGGGGATTTTCGGAGCAATATGCCTAGCACCTTCTCAGGATGTGTTAAAAAATATGGAGTTTAATTTAATGCCATATGCACTATCATCCTACAAATTATTAAAGAGGAGCACGCAAGAAACGCGTGCTATAGCGTCGACATTTAGACATTGGGGGGCCAAATAAGGGTGCGGCCACTTGCGCACAGAAGACAACATCTGGAGCGGAGTTTTTTCATGCGGCAGTGCTAGTTAATGAGCGCGGCCGCTTGGTGTTAGGCTGGGACACAAAAAAGTCCTTTTTTTGGGTTTTCGTTTCCTTTTTTTTGCAAATATATAAATAGGACATGGTAGGACTTATTTATATTACTCAAAAAATATGTAAAGAGAGGATTTGTAATTTTTTCTTTCATAAACTTATTCATCATCATATAGAATTATTTTACAGCGGCTGAAAGTGAACGCAGCTCTCACGTAAAGAATGAACCATTATAAATTTTGTATGTGTTTTTGTTTATTTTTTATTTTCCATATTTTGCTCTCAAATAGAAATAGAGAGTCTAATTCACAACAAGATGTTGTGCCAAGCAACTCTCAAGTGCCTTAGGTAGTTGATTCTGCCACCCTCTCAATGACCAAACCCTGTACTGATCAAGGTACATATCTGACCAGCCCAACAAAGGTATGAAAAAACCTGCCATGGGGCTAGCAAGCTGGCATGCTCTCGACCAGACTAGCCCCACTAGGCACACTAACACGTCTACAAGCAAAAGTAAATAACATCTAGAAGACTACTACGTGGCACTACCTTAGCCCTCCAATGGGCAATCTTCTCTATCAAAAGATTGTGACACTTGTCACCAGCCACTTAAGCTCCTTATAGCTACACACCTAAGTCACGAGACAAACCTGTTTCACACAAAGTCTAAATCAAACACTATAAATAGAAACGTTAAATCCACCTCAAAAGTAAGTGTACTCTATAACTTAATGATGCCTCTTTCTACCTAGCTCACCTTGATCAGGTCTTGTCTTGAACATCGAAGTATCCTTGATAGGCACCACACTGGTGTCCTTTTCACTCTAAGGCATCCCCTTGTCTTGTAGGTTCGAGCAGACTAAACTACCAAGAGGTAAATTAGATAGTCCAACCACCGTTTGCACCTACACGTGCTCTTGAGCCACTCGTGGTCATCACCAATCTTGAAAAGTAATAATATTAAAAAAAAGGCATGTCATCATTTGTGAAAGAAAAGAACCACAAACATTGAAGAAAATTCCCTTGAAAAAAGCTGATGAAAGCAACGTCGTCTTGAAAAAGAACAAGAACCACAAAAGTGAAGAGAACTTTATGATCTATAAAAACGACAGGAATCATGAAGTTAAAAATGATAACATTTTTGTAGAACATCGTAGGATTAGCAACATTCAGGGCAAATAAAAATTTTCATTTTTCAAAACAAAACTAATTTGAAACACTACTAAATGAGCCATCGTATTTCATTTCTTCCCTCCTTAGAAAAAAAATATTTCATTTTTTAAGCATAAACATCAGCGGAAGTCACACGTCGTTTTTCTGTTTGAGCGATAGTCTGTTATACCAAACTTTTTTAATAATAAACAACATGTCCTTTTTAACAAAACTTTTTAATAACAAACGACATGTCATTTTTTAGCAACATCATAAACAATAGAACGTATTTTCTACAAAGCGATCATAGCTAGCGTAGCATCAAGGAAAAGTGGATACGTTGCTTACGTTTATACTTTTAGGATATGTTGTATTGTATGTGTGTGTGCATATATATGTTCATTAAGATATGTATGCGCATATACTACATTTTCTCCACGATGCACATAAAACTAATTTTTGTACGTTAAATTATTTCTTTAATTACTTTTATTTATTTTCTTCAACAAGCAAACACGTCTCACTTGTTCCTCGTACTTTTTCTTACTAACATAATATCTTTATGCTTATAAAGAGCAAAAACCACCCAATGAATTAAGGTAAAAACAATTGGGACGGAGCCAGCTGATATGCCAACGAGGGACATGGGCTATAATCATAGCAGATGTGCTAACGAGGGACATGGGCCGTAATCATTGCCTTCTCGCTATCTATCTGAGACTTGGTTTCAAGAGCATACATGAGTATGATAAGATGAAATACAAACACACACATGTGTATATCAAGATGATAAGCTGTAAAATATTATATTTGACTGTAATTTTAAAGATAAATTAATGAATTCAACGTGGTCATTATAAAATCTAATTCCAAAAACAACCAATTGACATGTCATTTAGCTGGAGGGGTTGACAAGCTGCAAGGCTAAAATGTGTCTTTTTAAAACTTTTTTTGTGGTTTTGGTGTATTTTGCTAAACAGTAGAACGGCCTGCCGATCGTTATCTAATTAAGGATACAAATATGATTTTTTTTTAATAATGTAAAACTGTGGAAGGTGGTGATTGATGTTAACATATGGAGCGTAACGAAACAGAAATCTTTTACATTCAATCACTTATTGATTCACACGAAGATTGAGAAACTGAAATAAAAATTGAAAAAACTCTTAAAAAAGATTATTCCTCAACTGTCTACCATAACAAAAGCATTACAATCCTTGAACATAAAACCCTGATAGCAGAAAACGAGAAAATTGCAAAGAAGTCCCAGAATTTTTAAAAAACGCAAAATAGTCTCAAAAAAATAAACAATAAGAGTGTCATTTTGACTCCTAAAACGATGGAATTCAACTAAAATCACTAGGGCCCAGAGGCCATACTCGGATGTTCATTTCGAATACTGTTTCCATTTAAAAAAAGCGGTATCTTTTGTTTAAAAAAAAAAAATAAATCATATGAATTTTTGGTTAAACTAAGATTTTTGGACGTTTTGGGTGTTTCGATGGTCTCTGAGAGCCATGAAGGCTGACTCTATTTGCGCATCAAATGGTGATAGGATCTTTTGGGCCTTTGGATGGTCTCTAAAGACCACGGAGTCTCACTCTTTTCTAACGTTATAAAAAAACCTTCCAAATACGGATAGAAATATTTACTAAAAGTCCTGTCTGTTAAATACTTTTAAGAATATTGATTAAAGACCATACAATTATGCCTTACCTCTGAACAGGAGCACATCACTCAAACTATATCGAAATTTGTTAGAGCACTAAGACTACTTGAGTAGGGTAGTACCAGACACCCTAAATCGCGTACTAGATTATCAAGAGCAAAGTTCTACATTTAAAAAACTTAAAAAAGACCACTCATTATTTGAACGTTTGACTTTACTATGTGTTGTAGGTACTAACATGCTTAAACTTAGTAGGCAAATAAGATGAAATAATAATAACTGATCAATCAGATATTTTTATATATGATGGTCATTTTCGTGAAGCACATATGCATATATATGATCATATATATATTTATATATATGTGGGTATATTAGTGTAAAATTAAATCATCCAATGGAATTTTGCCGACCGTTTAAAATGGTTTCTGAGTATACAAGTTAGACAAGACACCCATCTCACTTTAAAGTACAAATATAATGGAGAAGAAAAAGGGGGATTGGCTTCTACTAACATGACCTAGACTTCTGTCAAAAATTCAAAATCTCCCAAGTCATAACATATTAATGGCATCGCACGAACTCGACATCGGACGGTGGCTTTGTCCTTCTAGCCTGTTCATGCAACATCAAACCACATTCTCAAAGACTTTATTCTTCTCTCTCTCACACACTTTTCTTAGGATGTGACTCACTCTAGTTGCATTGTAGTTAGTTCGCAGCATGATTTGTTGCCGGCCCCATTAATATATATGCCCATATAATGCTAAATGATCTACTCTCTCTCTATATATATATATATATATATATATCTATACACACATATAGATAGCAATTGATCAATGAAAAAGAAAGGATACAATGTTTCATCAAACGTGGTATAATTTAGTTCGTTTTAAGGTAGATTATGGGCAGTCCCAAAACCACAAATTAAGGTTTATTAATTTGCAGGCTAATTATTAGTCTCTTTAGAAGGAAAAAACAAAGAAGCAAAAACCATGATAACATCGGGCGAGTCAAGATGACTTTTTAGGAGTTTTCTAGAGGCCAAACCGATGTACTATATATGCTATAATAGTATATGTATTAATATATAATTTACTTGTTAAAGCAAAGGTCACAAATTAGAGAAGCAAGGGAAGAACATTGGTGACATGGATTGACAGGATTTGGACTCCATTTGTCAAAGTAGAAGTTGATAGAGGGGACTCCATGGGAGTTTCCCAATTCTAGTAAAATTAGGACCCATTTTGTGTGTGAGATGAAACCTAAATTGGCCAGATTCAGTTGTGTTTTTCCCATTCAGAGAGTGAAAACATGTACAAGTATAACTGTGATATTATTGCCACCAAGAGGCCGGGCCTATTCTTCTAAAATCCAAAACCAATATCAAGTCCAGATTGTGCTTGCCCCCCATTTATAACTTGATCTAAATCCCAAATCAAGACCCACCATGCATATGGCAAAATAATGATCAAAACAGACAATGAAAGAAAAAGCTAACAAGGCTTCTTCTTTTTTTTAGTGGATTATAAGAGGATGGAACTGTATTTGTCCAAAGCGTGACGTTGTTTATTAATTAGTGCAGTTTGTTGCATTGATCCGACCTTGTTGGGTCTATCAGTTTCACGGGATTTATTTTATATTTGCTATATCATAACACCTAAGAGGAACTCTCTCACACACACACACATATATATATATATATGCTTATTTTCAACTTTTAATGACTACATTTTCAATGAGAATGTATCTTAATAACAATTGATGAAGTAACGTAATAAGAATTTAATCTTATTAATTATCACAAATTCTTTTGATTAACTATCCAATTTATTACGACCGTTTGATTTACATCATACGATTTACAATAGCAATATTTATTAAAAATGTAACCATTTTATACCATATCTATATACTACATGTATTAGCCCAACTTGATAGCTGCATGACATTGTGACAACTCCACCATCATGTTAGTTGCCTCAGTGATGGACCTTCATTGTCTTGAAATTTTCCCTCTCTACTCTCCCACCTAATGTCATTTGTCTTCTAGCTAGTAAGGAATTTGGGATATGGGAATGTTTGAATTTTAGGTAGTTTTTGAAACCTATTTGGGACAGATGTTTTGAAACAGACACTTCAAGACACGGTGCTCTGAATTTTTTATATTATTTTGCTAAAGGACTGTCAGCAGTGCTCTCTATAGAACACGCTAAATTGTCTGACAAAATGTAATACAAAGCAGACACTCCTTTGTTTCTTTCAAAACTCGAAATATTGTTAGTTTGCCGATTCCTTTCAAAAGCTTAAGATGATAAGAGATGGGATGATAATAGTTTTATATTCTAAAATTTTCTTGGGGCTAAACAATGAGCAAATGTGTGAAAAATTAGATTTCAAATAGAAAGCCCAAGATAAGAAGAAAACCGAGACATGAATGAAGAGAACAAGAGTTTAAACTCAAATTCTATTCTCTGATATCATATTAGTTTATTAATTCATTTTAAAAACTTTAGCTAGGGTTAACAATAATTTTATATTTCTAACAAGTATGATGGGAAAAGGTGAAAAAGTAAAACATATTTATGCGACGTGATCACGATCATGTATATATTTTCCAGGTACATGAAATGGTTCCACTTCAAGATTATGCTAACAAACGAAATAACAGGCTAGCTAGCTTCATATATGCAATAATTTTAGAAGTGCTGATGATCAAAATTTTGTCATCAAATTATGATTTTCCTGTTATTTGGTGAAATTCCTAGGTCTTCTTTGATTCATTAGTTTGAATATAAATTCAAATTTTCTAAAAGAAAAATTGGGTCTTAAGCCGACAGAAAATAGGCCAACAATAGTATTGGATTTTAACAATAGGGAGAGCTTCCCCCTACTGCAGGATCCGACCTGGCTCTAATCCGGATAAGTCAAGTACATTCCAGCTAGAGTTGAGGGACCTTTAGTGTCGGTATGTGCCTTTAGTGATGGGTTCGGATACTGGATGGTTTACACTAAAAAAAAATATTGCACACAAACATGCACATAAGATGATACAGTGGTTGCAGTCATAGTGTAATCTATTATTCAACACTTGACTCACCATAGAATTCAAGTTCTGTTATCCTCAAGTTTCGGTAAAACATGGTATTAGTGTATACGATCCTGTGTTAGAATCCTTATAATTGTAATTCCACAAATTTAATGTGTGGGCTTATTCTTTCCTTTTGATAGGCTCATGTTGGGCATATGTATTGTCTCCTCCTGACTTTGATTAGTCCACGTCGGACATTTGCATTTAGCTAGACCTACATGTGAAAGGAAAAATGTTAGAATAAAATACTTTTGTTGGCTCTACCTCCTATGAGCTTAAGCTTTTACAGTGAATTTGTTATGACCGAAAAAATTTAAAAATTAATAAATTTGATTAATTAAAGATTTTTCTATAACTACAGCATTAAGTTCATAAGAAAACATAAGTTTAGAACCTATAGGTTTTAAGTTTTGATATGGATTATGAGCAAAGTTTATGAGAAAGCATGAAATATCTAATAAAATGGTTGACTTTAGACAATCAATACATCTTTAATGGTCCGAGCAAAATTTCGGTCCAACAGATCCACCACTCATTGGTTACACCAAAAAAAATTCACGTTTTGAAGACAAGGGTTGCTTAGAAACTTGAGCAATTATTATAGGATTAAGATTCGTAGAGTTACGTCTTAAATCCCACGATTACATAATTAGAGTAATTTCGGTAATGCATAGAATTGTCAAGTGTTGAGAGAAACCATAAGAATTCAGTTTGACCATAGAAAACCACTTACAATGCTTGAAAAATTCAAAGTTTAAGTCATGACTTAATCATGATTTATAATTATGAATTTTCCTAATTAATGCGCATTTTGAGAGTCTTATTAACTATAAGACTTTAATAATAAATAATGTTATGACTACACAATTTAATATGCTTTATGTATGACACATAGTAGAATGTGATATTATGTTCGCATATACTTGGTTAATTAAATTAATTATTCAATATACTAAATTATCATCATATAGGAATTCTGCATAATTTGACAGTAGAAGTTTAGATCAATAGTGATCATTAACTCAACACTATAATTCAAAAAATGATAAGCATAAAAGTCATAAATACAAGATCGATCTCAATTTTAATGGAGCTCGTAAGGCATGATAAGATTTTTTTAAGCCATAAGGATTATTAGAAGTTTAAGAATTTCACTAGCCTATAGGTGCACAATTAGCTATATACATGTCTTAATAATTACGTAAAGTTTTAAATAATAATAATAATAATAATAATAAAACAATGTTAATGGTATCCATGAGCATTTAAGGCAATGCAGTACTACAAATGGAATGAATTCAAATCCATAATGTCATTAAAGAAAGTTTAAAAAGCATCCATAGATTGGATGTGAACTCATAAGCGGCTTCTTATGATAAACAATTCGGGTTATACCTATAATTAAAGCACAAAGTTGTACTAAGTTCAAGATTTAAATTAAATTGATTTACAAATGGTCAATTTGATTTACGAAAATTTTCATAAATAACGACTATTATTTTTATGATAACATTAGAAGTCTAAATATGTTTTCATTATCAAGTATGAAAATATATCATATAAAGGGAGAAATTTATAATGAGAAACATATGTTTTATCCACTAATTAGCGATTTAAAATTTTAGAATTTATAAAAGATTATTTTGAACAAAGAAATCAAATTTTAAGTTTTGATTAAAGCTCATAAATACAAAATATTATTTTTAGAAAGATATATATATGGTGAGAATAGTTAATCACTGATTTTGAAAACAAAAGTGTTAAAGTTTATTATTTCAAAATAAAATCATGAAATACATTAAAGTATGGATAAATTTATGAAAATAATTTTATGGTAGTATAGATATTTTGATAAGACAATAATATAGTAACAAAAAAATTAGAATTTATTTATTTATTTTAAAAAGACAAAGATAATTACAAGATTGGCAAATTAGCACATGTATTTTGCATTATCAAATATTGAACACATAATCAAGTTGCTGATACAATTTTTCTTTGTTTCGGGCAATATATATATATGATCATTTGTCATGTAGGAACAAGTAAATAGGTGCATTGCAGGTTTGCGGTTTTTGTTGAGAAAATACTTTAGAGCCTCCTTCAAGTAGAGTGTAATCTTCTTCCACAAGATCTTGTCGGGGATTTTCAACCCGAGTTATTATTAATGGGAGTACTAGTGTTAGATGGAAGAAATATTATTGTAAGTTTGAATGTTAATTTTAGCTTTGATTTTTCTCGTGCCCATTGAGACAAGAAATACTTCCTAATTTTCCCGTGAACCTCTAATTAAACTGCTTCTAACCATTAATTATTATCATCTGTTACTACCACATCTCAGAAGTCAGAACCAAAGAAAATGAAAACACCTTTTCTTTTTTCAAACCAAATCTTTCCCTCTTTACACGCAAGCGGCTTGAAGTTTCGCTATAAAAAATGATTAAAAGGATATTTGGTTAAGGGTGGTTCACACCACATACTCAGTTATGAATAGTGTAAAACTCTCTAATAATATAGTTACATAAATATAAATATGTACATACAAAGACTCACTTTTATATATCTGTGCCGTTGTACCTCTATTTGGGAACACACTGATGTATTTTAAACTCAAAAAAAAAAAAAAAAAGGTGCAACTTGCTAATTTTCGTAGCAGTTGACTTTGCAAATTGTTTAATAAATTATAACTCTGAAGACGTCCATTTATCTATCAATTCTGTAGATGAACTGATATGACGCCGAAGTGGTAGTTTCGCACAATACATATGTATGTAACGATTTTGTAACAGAATCAAGACCACTAATACACAATCTAACGGCTAGATGATGCCACAAATTCCATCAGAAATTAGTGGATAAAAATTGGTATTGGAAGTACTACTAAATACTTTAAACAAATAATTGTTTGTTGGAAATAAAAATGTGGTCAGTTTCTCTGCAATATATTTTGAAGCTCAGCTGCTGGCCAGTTGGAGGCTAATAAGCCACTAGAAAGAAGATAAGAAAATTAGAAAATAACCTATCTATCAATATATATGTATATATGTGATAGAGACTATTCTATTTCTTGTAACAAACATCATGCCATTCAGCCATATATTATATATGCCTTGTGGATATAGTCGAAGGACGTCAAGAATTATCTTTGCATAGTTCCCAATACTTTCAATTGACAATTTTTGAAATCATGCTAACTCATGAATAGAGTTTCCATCAATTAAGGCCAGCGTAGTTAGAGACTCTCAACAGTAAAACCATTCGATTGACTTGTTTCCACTAATCATAATGGAACATAATGGGGATCATGAAAATGAGCGGACATGATAAATCTATAATGCTGGGTTTCTCCTGATCATTGGCCGTAACTAATTGATGCTGGAACACATATAACAATACACAGCCATTTGTCTAGTTGTGGGGAGTGATGTTATATATATATGATCAATAGGAGTTCAAACGTGATTAGGACAACAATATCCCGGTATGGTAACATTTTTGTTTTTAATTTTTTTAAACAAAAAAGCTAAACACTTTCTCTGATTTTTAATTATTTTGAAGGAAAAAAAAAACATGTCTAGTAACCATTGTATATTTTACCTTTTTAAAAATAAAAATAAAAAAAGCGTTTTTATTAACGATAGTTTTATTGCATATTTTTTAAAACAAAAAACAAAAATGTAGAAATTGACCATGGCCTAGTCTTGGGGTCCAAAATATGTAAATTGGTCGAGTTTGGAGTCAAAGTTAAGTAGTAAGATAGGATCGATAGTAGTGTTAGGCCAACAAGCTAGGATCAACATCAGGGTCCAATACGGCTAACAATCCAAAAACTATGTGGGTGTTGGGGTCGGGCCCCATGGTTTGATCTGTAGGTCAAGTCAGCACCACGTTTGTACAGGTCAGTTATGGCTTAAGGTTTGATTTGAGGAGCCATTATCGATAAGGATGATGCTACGGAGTGGACTAAATAGTCGGGGACAATTTGACAGACAAACAAGTTAAGATGACATTGCAGTTCAAAGTGGTTGGTCATGTTTAACGCTTGGATTAGGAAAAAGGAACAACTTCAATGCTAGGGCTCAAAAACAATGTTGCGTTCAAGGAAAACAGCCTTGAGCTTAAGCCTACAGGTTGGGATCAACACCAAGGGATAGGACAAACGGGCTACATTTCATGTTTAGGTAAAACCCAATCTATTATGCCGACCATGACATTGAACATGACTTGTCAGTCATACTTCATCATCGAACCTAGCTAGTTGGCCCTATCCTAACATCATTTCGAACCACTGGCCTGACCCTAGCAGCCCGACCCTAAGTGTCGAGCACAACGATTCGACCTAGGCATTGACTATGGACTAACAATCCAATCTCAGTTTTGAACCTGACCCAACCGTCGGTGCCAATGCATTGGTCCAACCTTAGATTGTAGATCTAATCCTTACACTCAAAATGGCCAAAAATTTGAAATTTCCTATCAAATATAGTCAAGTTTTTTACACTTTGTCTATCCGACCTAGATGTCTAACCTAGTATTAATCATCACCCTTCAACTACAAATTTACTCATATATCAAACTTCAAGTCATGTTGATTTGACTCATGCATTGAACCTCAACCCCCAGTGTTCTTAACCCCAAATGGTTTGACATATGTGCCAAATTTAGACTATCGATTCAAACCAAACTCTAAACCTAACTTGTCGATTTAGGTGTTGACAAAGACCTAAAATTTTTCTTTTATAAATTTGAAAATATGAAATTTTTATTTACAAA
Source organism: Artocarpus hirsutus (assembly GCA_946598075.1). NCBI lineage: Eukaryota > Viridiplantae > Streptophyta > Magnoliopsida > Rosales > Moraceae > Artocarpus > Artocarpus hirsutus. Next base: position 29,870 of record CAMOHE010043061.1, read on the forward strand.
ATTAAAAAAAAAAACACTATATGGTATAACCATTAAAAAAACAAATGCATAATCAATAAACGCGTTTACAAATTACTTTTTGATGAAAAAATAAATGTTTAAACAAACGTTTACAGGACCGTTCCATATTCATGTATTGGCTTATCTTTTTAAGACAGCCGGCTCATTGATATTCCACTCGTAAGATATAGATCTGCGAGATGTATACAAGCTTTTTAATGGAGGAAGCTTTTGGCTTAATAAGACATCCAATCATGCAAGTCAACTTGACAAACAAGTTAAACATAATATTGCTGTTTGCTACAAAGGTTCTGATGTGATCTCGGTGCTCCACAACACACTTCCATTCACTCTTTACACACACAAAAAAAAAAAAAAAAAAAGGTTGTTCCCTGTACATGCATAATTTCCCTTTAACAGCTGTCGATACTGTAGCCGTATGTACATTGAGACTATTTTTGTTAAGAGTGTTTAAATTACAGAGAAAGTATATAAAAATATAGTTAAAATTATAAGTTAGAATCAAAACAATATAACATGTACAATTTTCTTCTGTAACAAACTTTATTTTATATTATAACATGTAAGAATTTTACGTACAGTAAACAATTAAAGCTAACCAATTCCAATCAGGTTCCCAAACAACTCTTTTAGTACTTTCCTTGACAATTTTTCAAAGTACATGAAGAAACCATTGGCATAAAAGATCAATATTATGGGATATGGGTAGTATTAAATACAACCCCTGTTTACAAATATTTTTTGCATGTAATGACTTTACCCTTGGTAATCCATCATTTTCTTTGTTACTATTTTTTTCTTTGGTAAGAATATCGATGGTCTTATTATTTGGTGACAAGTACGCCTTTTTCTTTGTAGTTTACAGTACCCACCGTAAGTTTGTTGGAAAAAAATGTGAAAATCATGTGTAATCTTTTATAATTTCTCTCTCTTCTCATATAACATTTTCAACAATCTACAAGAGATGACGAAATTCTTTCTCTACTAACTTTAGTTTCACAAAATGAACAAGGAAACATCATGAAATATAGAAAAATTTCTAGGTGGGATTTGCCGCTAAGTTGTTTAAAAGGGACATTAATTATATAATATTACATTGATATGTACTGCAGGAATATTATATTTTGAACAACTTCTATCCGATTAAACAAGTACTTAACGCTAAATTAAGTTGTTTTAAATTAGTTTTTTTTTTTGCCATTATTTTTCCTTTTCTTGTTTAAGCCATGTTGTATTTGTTTTCCATACATGCATCTGGAGCCGATGTATTCTCCATATGTCTGCCCGGGGATCTTTACCTTGCTATAACATTCAAAGATTAATTATAAGTTTACCATATAGTCATTACATATTCAATTATTGTTAGAAAAGTGGTTGAAGACTGGTTCTGATTTACTTCCTTATTTTGATGCTTGCCCGTACGTAAAATATTGTAATAGTTATTAGGTTTTCGTACTAGTTCTACACTCGCTACTCGATCTAAAAGGAAATCTTCTTTATTGAAAACTTAGACAGAAAATAATTGATACCAAAAACAATTAAACATCTCAACTAGATTGGCACGTATTAATAATCTCATTCTCTCTCAAACTCGCTGCCCGATAATAATATTAACAAGAATCTAAACAAGATACACACATATATATATATATATATATAATATATATATACACCATAAAAATCTTTTTTTAGGCTTTGCTGAGCTACATACAATCCATAGAACAATTCAATATGGTATTCCGACTCTATTAACCGTATTTTTAGTAAAGCACCCCTTTCTAAATAACAAAAACACAAACATCAGATTCATAATATATCGCATAATTAAAAGACCTAGCAAAACACATTAATCTAGACCCTTGATATATGTAATTATAATTATTTAAATACCTAAGCATAAAATGCATTTGGCAAGTTCATGGATCCTAGTTGATGCTTTAGAGGTTCATTTAACTTGGCTTGGTCAATATATTATCATGTAAGCAGCCATATAAAATTAATTCTTCTGGTTTAGTGGCGACATTAATATATATGGCTTGTGGTATTTATCATTTAATATATAATCCTGTACATGCATGTTGTGTTGATTGAGATTTTTTTACGCTACAAAAAAATTAAACTTTTAGTCTCAACAATTTTTAGTAAAAATTTTAATCACAACAAAATATTGTGATTAATATACAATTTGTCACAAACTTGAGTTTAATTTTTGTTGTGACTAAAACTTTCAGCCATTAAGGTTTTTAATCACAGAAACATTTCGTGACTAAAAACCTTGTGGTTAAAAATTTGTCGCAACAAAGATTAAACTAAAGCTTGTGACTAATTGCACATTTGTTGTTGTTGTGTCTAAAAATTTTATTAAAAATTGTTGTGAGTAAAAGTCTAATTTAAGCAAAAAGGTGCTTCCTAGTTAAAGACAAGGGATTTTTTTTTCCCAGCCCAAAAACCAGTGATAGACTGATCCGTTTAAAATAAGAAAATTATAGTTTTACGGACCTATTTTCTGAAAAGATCTAAATTAAAGCCAAGCTAAAAGAAAAAAAAAATGCTATTACGTTATCATTCTACCCATTAATTTACAAGCTACTGCCTACAAATGACACTATTTCGAATACTCTGCGTTAACCTTCTATATCACTGACAAATGTAAATCAGAAAAAAAAAAGATGGAATATTAATTGATGTGCCCATTAATTTCTGATAATATCAGCCAATACCAGCATATATTAATATTTAAAAAAAAAATTAAACAACATTGCAGAGAAGAAAAAGTCATCTTACGAGCTTAGAACTTGTAATGAGAGGAATTTTAAAATGATAAAATCTTTTCTTAAATTGTTTAATTTTCTTTTATGTGTTCTTATTTTAGATTTCTTTTAGTTTACTTAGATTTGCTATGTTTTAGTTTGCAAGTGCTTTTTTTATTTTCTTTCTTTGGATACCGGCGAATGATAATGCAAATAAGTCAAAACACAAGTAATATTCCATTTGATAGTTAAGGAAAGGAAAAACTTTACATATTGTACCAACATGGAACTTATTTTTCTAAGATCAGTCTATCTTATTTAATCTTATGGAATTACGACCTCGTTACTAACAAAAACATAGGTACCAATCTAAAACATACACTGCATGTTAAATTGAGGCCAACAGTTTTGTTAATAACGCAGTTATAAGGATGAAAAGGGTTTTTCTTTTTCCAATTGTCATGGTAATAAAGAGAAACAAAATTGTTTGAGGGACAATTCTTTATAAGGTATTCGGTATAGTGGTTAGAATTATTTTTACTATAGCATGTAATAGCTTTACACTTTAACAATTTTTTTCTTTTTACTGCAACATGTAAGAGCTTTGTATTGTTCATAACTAAGATAATAGTTAGGATCATTCTTTGTCAAACAGTATTAAACTAATGAGTACTTTATATTGGGTATGCATGGGATGCCTCGTCAAACGCACTACCATGTTAGTCCCCTCAACTTATTAACTGACCTTGACTACACCTTGTTACCCCACCAAGAGGCGAAACTGGGGCTCCATCAAAGTCAAACTTTGCTTGCATTCCGGGAAAAGGTATGAAAAATTAAACGAAAAAGTCAAGGTTTGCTTTGATAGTGGTTATATAGGCAATTTTTGGCGGAGAATCACTTGATTATGTGTTAGATTTTTTGTCATATGTCTTTAAATTAGAACACTATATTATGTCACATATATATGGACACACAAAACATTATTGTTCCAAAAGAGTAAGAAATGGAGAATTCTACAGTTCGGCAGGGGAAAAAATTACGGATGTTAACACACTTTTAAGTGTTAGATTTGTCATCAGAAGTTTTGTTAAATTCACTGGCGGAGGACCTAGACTAAATCAACACGTTGAACTAAAGCTAACAGTGCAACTTCTTTTTCTTTTGTTTTTTGTTTTTAATATCATTTCTGTCATGTCAATTTTGCTCAGTTTGGTGCATTTTGGAAGTCTAAAATCCAGAAAAATAAGAACTTTTATAGGAGTACAGTTAAATTTTGCTTTATTGGAGGTTAAGTTTAAAATATGAGTATTAAAAGTTACTATATATAGGGCACAATAGAGATATATAGAAAATATATATATATATATATATGAAATATGAGTATATCAAAAAGTTGTAGTTTTCCCCCGAGGGTAGCTAAGGGGAAATTTGATTATAATAGAAACTTCCAAAAAAAGCTCTATTTAAAAAGCTGCAATTTAAAACTTTTGGGAGGGACAAATAAGAAAACTTGCGAACAAAAAAAAAATTTGAGGCAAAAATTCAATGAGATGCGCCCGACCCAAGATCTGTCTTTGAATAAACTGTCATTACCTAATCTAATATGATTATGATGTAATTTGAATATCGCTTGTAATTGTCTTCTTATATACTATACCATATTTGTAATTGAGTTTTCATACACTATACCAACGGCAAAAAATATATAGCTCATTGTAACCTGCAATGGCTTCTTCAATCCAGGGATGGTTAAGAAAGGAAAAATATTTAGTATACCATTGGTCTTTTTTATTAATTACCAAGAATTGTGTTCAAGATTCTGTCATAATATGTAGAACCTAGAGTAAATTATGAACTTCTAATTGATTAAAATTAAACAAGCCATTTGTTCCGTACATATGTATTCTTCCATGGTGTTCTTTCGAATCCTAATTACACTATAAGGCAAAAGATTTAAAAGAGAAAATTACCTACTTTAAGATAATAACAGCTTGGCAGTGCTATTATCGTTGATATTACCAATATCCAATCATTCTTTTACAAGCGGGTCAGATTCAGATTGAATTTATAACTTTTAAGACACTAGGAGATACTAACAAAAAAAAATCTGGCACATTGTGATTGAACGCTCTATTTGGAAATGCTTTTTGACAATGATTTCCTGTTTCTTTCCTCCCCTTTCCCCAATATTCTACTTTAGTAGCAATCAAAATAACTAGTTCACGGTCAGGAAGTTTCTTTTTTTTTTTTTTTAAATAAAATAAAAAAGAGAAATCATTGATTTCATCGTGTCTTCTATATCGTTTACACAAGAGGATCTACCAGTGAAATTGAGAAGGTTTAACCCAATTCTACTTGAAAAATGAGTCTCGTTTCAGACAAAATCTTTATGAGTTCAGCGTTATACATACCATTGACTGAATAAGACTTTCCATATCAGGCCTACCAAAATTCGAACCTGAGTACATTTTAGAAGGAGAAGGATAAAATACATCCTTAAGACTGCACCAAACCATTGATTGTTCATGATCGGCAAGTTGAACTATGATGGACGCATAATTAGCCTTTTGTATGAAAGTATGATGGAAAGGAGATATTTATTACACTTGTTAAACATCGACTTATTCTCTGTAATTATGCAAATTTGATTCTGCTGTCTCTTACTCATGTGGAGCCAAAACAACAAATGCACAAAACAATCAATAATTACGTCTTCCATCCTCCTTGTTCATTCGTTTGTTCTGTCTATAGTAGAAGAAACTTCTGGCAACTAGTAAAATATATTCCTGTAGTATCATCGCATGACTTGATTAATTAACAATACTCTCTTAATTACTCTTTGGTTTCTTCCTTTTTGTTTGTTAATGACACTAAATATCCCACATCAAAATTGTCAAATTCCCTCTGTGTTCCCCACTTCAGAATGCTGGTGGTTTTCCCTGCTTCAAAATCTTAATAATGGTGAAGCTTGTGACACCAAACCCTACAGATGGTGACTGTTAGGCAGGGCTTTGGGGGTCATAACAATAAAGTTAATTCCTTGACATGAAAACAACCAACTCTTTAGTTTCTGTCATTTTGTTTTTTTTTTTTTTGGAAGATTTTACTGGTGTTAAGCAGAGATCTCTACTGTCTCTTTGCACTCATAAGCTGGACCTTGCAATCATGCTAGTTCGCCATTGCCACTATAGAAAAACTGGCCTACTCATGAAAAAGAACTTTTGTCCCAACTACAAATAAGCCACAGTGCCTTAATAGTTGCACTGAGAAATGTCTGTCCAATAGTTGCACTGAGACCTCTTCAAAATATAGTGCGTGAAGATAGCATTTCCTTTCCACAGGAAATGCCAAAACACCATCGGGAAACGCTTTCCTGGCAACAATAGAAAAGACAAAATACCTTGTTCCCAGTTAACAAATTCACCCTATTTCGAAGCTCCCCCCTCCTGCAAATACCCATTTCCACAAGCCCCTCCTCTGCAAAATAAAAAATAATAAAAAAATAAAATTAAATAAACCGAGGAGAGAGAAGGACCCAAAGAGCTAGCTATAAAGATTCCAACTTTTGTTCACTGATCCCCCCAATGAGCGGCCTTGGCTTTTCTTTCATCACTTCTCTCAAACTTGCTTCACTTCCCTCCTCTCCCTCCCAAAATTCCCATTAACTAAAAACATACAAATACATTTCTCTTCCACCATTTGTCCTAGTATCTCTCGTTCACTTAATTTTTTAGTCTAAACAACAAAACAAAACAGAGAAGAAATTGCTATTAAATGCAATGGCAATAGATTGCATCACTGCTACTACAACCACCACTAGAAACAACATATCATCCATGCCTCAACCTTCCAAAGACCAACACAAACTAGAACAACAAGTGGAAGACCAAAAATCACTTGTGTTTGACGCCTCGGTCCTGAGCCACCAATCAAACATACCAACACAGTTCATATGGCCGGACGACGAGAAGCCCTGCGATAATGCCCCGGAGCTCCCCGTCCCGCTTGTTGACTTAGGCGGGTTCCTCTCCGGAGACCCTGCTGCGGCCACTGAGGCTTCGAGGCTAGTCGGCGAGGCCTGCGGCAAACATGGGTTCTTCCTGGTGGTGAACCACGGCGTTGATCGGCAGCTGATCGCCGATGCTCACCGATACATGGGCGACTTCTTCGAGTTGCCGCTCTCGGAGAAACAGAGAGCTCAGAGGAAAGCAGGGGAACACTGCGGATATGCCAGCAGCTTCACTGGCAGATTCTCCTCCAAACTCCCTTGGAAAGAGACACTTTCTTTTCGCTACAACAACCCGTCCGAGCACATCGTCTTGGACTATTTCCGCAACGTGTTGGGATCTGATTTTGAGCAGTTCGGGTACGAAAAAGAACGAACTGTTAATGGTCATCTGAACATGGACTCGTTTTTGCCAGAAACTATACTAATGTGTTTTGTTTTGTCTTTTATAGTAGAGTTTATCAGGATTACTCGGAGGCAATGAGCAGGCTGTCGCTAGGAATCATGGAGCTACTGGGAATGAGTCTTGGAGTAGGGAAAGCCCATTTCAAGGATTTTTTCGAAGACAACGATTCCATAATGAGGCTCAACTACTACCCGCCTTGCCAAAAACCCGATCTCACATTAGGCACTGGACCTCACTGCGACCCCACTTCTCTGACCATCCTCCACCAAGACCAAGTTGGCGGTCTCCAAGTCTTCGTCGACGAGAAATGGCACTCCATCACCCCCAATTTCGACGCCTTTGTCGTCAACATCGGTGACACCTTCATGGTAAACAAACTTTTAAGTCTTAAAAGACGACTTAACAATACCATGTAGAAATAAAATGTGTCATGAACAGTCAAGTGAGTGAGTTGAATTTTGATGCAGGCTTTGTCGAATGGAAGGTACAAGAGTTGTTTGCACAGGGCAGTGGTGAACACCAAAGTGCCGAGGAAATCATTGGCGTTCTTTTTGTGTCCGGGGAAGGAGAAAGTGGTGAGTCCACCAAGTGAATTGGTGGACAGTTTGTGGCCTAGAGTGTACCCGGATTTCACATGGCCAATGCTTCTTGAGTTCACGCAGAAGCATTACAGGGCTGACATGAAGACCCTACAAATCTTCTCCAGCTGGCTTCAACAGAAAAACAGTTAGATCATATTTAACTTAAATCTAAAAGAAAAAACAAAGAAAAAAAAAAAAAAGAGAGATGGCATTGAGAAAGAAAGGAAAGGAAACAAGGGATTTGTTGGTCTTTTTGGGCCAACAGAGATGAGTGTGTGAAGGGAAGAGCCAAGACAAAGGCAAAGTCAGAGGAAAAGCCGAGAGAGTTTTTTTTTTTTCTTTTCTTTTTTTGGGGTTTTATAATATAAGATTATATTTAATGTTTTTAAGTGTAGTCAGCTTCTAGCTTTAGGGGGATGATGATGAAACAGAAGGAAAGACGGTGAGGGTATAAGGAACCAACAAAAAAGGCTGGCTTTAACAGCTAAGTTTTGTAATTTCCGTTTGATAATATAGAAAAGTTGTTAAATAGCAAGTATCATATGCCGATATCTTCTTGGGGTAAAATGAAACATTGCGTACCAAAGAAGGGGTTTTGTGAATACTCCAAACGACATGATTTGTTATTTGGACCAAAACAAAAGTGGACATGATGGTTGGGGAAGTAAGCAAGTAACTTTTTAGTTTTCTGTGGATTTCAGGATCTAGTACATATATATTAAAAAGGGTTTCTACTTGGCGGGAGAGACATTTCCCAAACCAAATGCTCCGACACGATATATTTTTGAACTTGAATGTTTAAATTGCAAAACAAGATGATATATTTAGCGAACTTAAAACTTCTGCTATTAGAGAATTTTATTGTAGGACTATATTTTTGTTTACACAAAATATTATTTCGGTTGTTAAACCAATCTTTTAACCGTTTGATATATGATTATGAAAAGTTTTATAATGCGTGTTGCAAATTTTTAACGTTGATACTCATTGATTAAATTGTTGAAAATTTAATTCAAAACAATTAAAACAACAAACATGTAGCACGAATATTTAGTTCTCATTGTAAGAGTTCCTTTGTTATTATATATATAAATTGTGTGAGTTCAGTTTTTGTGGTAAGAGTTCTCCTGTTATTATATAATGAATATACTTGCAAAATTTAAATATTGAATTGCAAATTAGAATGATACACTTGCGAATTGGTATTGCTATGGTAAATTACACTTTGGCTAGTAATATAGAGCAACTCAAATAAAGCGGGAAAGAAAAAGAGAATTGTGTGTAAAAGTACGAAAAAAAAAAAAGCTTTATTTGCCAAAAAAAAAAAAAGAATAGTGGATCATATTAGATATGTATGATAATTTTACCTAACTTGATAATGATATATTTATATAGAATTGTATGTTAGTGGTTCATACCTATCATGAAATTCTCCATGCTGAAAAAAGGGAGGTTTATAATATACATGCCAAAAAAAAAATTTTTTTGTCACATGGCAAAAAGAAATTAGTCTTGGGAAAAAAATTGAATAATTAAATTTTAATTATGTTTCATTGAATTGCCATTTTTTAAATAAAAATCATTATAATCTAATATGAAGTTCATAAATGTGTCCTACCATTAATAGTATATACACATATATTTTTCCTCTAAAAAAAGATCTTTTTTGGTACCCAATCTTAAAGTTCTTTAAAAAACAATAATGATAATGGACCCAAACTAATTATAAAAATGAACGTTGTTCGTATAACATATTTGTAAGAATCAAATGTGATCTTATGGTTAAAAAATTTTTTAGATACAAAATCACTGCAAATTAAATTAAAATAAATTTGTCATTTTCTCTAGCAACATCAACATATGTTTCTTCAAAGTGTTTGTGTTGTTAATGTATACATATGCCATCGCCAAACCTAACTGTATTATTGGCACGTAATCAAGGGAATCATCATACTTCAACTTAAACATGTGGAACTACACCTGGAAAAATAAATTAATGAATGGAACCAAATAATGATTTAAATCGATCTTGCTCTTTAGATTTGATTCTAAGCATTACGGGATAACTTTTTTTAGTTGATAGCAAATTTTCAGCATATATATATATATATATATATATATATATATATATAGACACACTTAAGAGTCTGTTAAGTCCTTGAATTTTTTAAAAGATAACTCGTTGGTCTCTCTTTTTTTTTATAGCTAAACTAACTCCGTACTCCTCAAAAAGGTGAAAAAGAAGAAACTTAACTGACAGACATCAATTTTCTCACTTTTTAAGGATCCCGTGCTCATTATTACTTTAAAAATACTAAAATACCCAAATTGAATCAATTACTATTTAACAAAATTAAAAAAGAAAAAGAAAAACCAAAAACATGAAAAGCAAAAAAATTAAAAAAACCCTTTCATCCCCTTCTTCATATCTCCAATTCAGATAAATTATTCAACCAATTAAACCAAACATGAATTGAGAATCCAATTCCACAACATATTCAACCAAAATGAATCAAAACTTCAACTTGAATTTTTCAAATCGCCTGTGTATTATGAGACCCAAATCAAAAAAATTACCCAGAAACCAATACCATCACCATCATTGATTTTGGATTCTCCGAATTGAGACCTAAATCAAAGCAAAATTATAGAACCCATCTCATATTCATTGAAAAAAAAAAAAAAAGAAGAGGTCATTGAACTCCAAAACTAAGAGGTCTGAATCAACATTTACGGTCTCGCTGGTGAGAACTTGCTTCCTTTGCCAGTGATAGGGAGCTCTCTCACGAAGGGAGAGATACCTTAGGAATGATGTGGGTTCACGTAAGCGAGCTTGAACTCGTGGCAGAGTAGACGATGCTGAGGGGGTTGTAGCTAGGGCCAACAATTTCAAACAGACAAGATGACACAATACGAAAATAACATGAGATAAACAGATTTAGACCACACGTTTATTAATTAGGCCATAAATAGGTTGGCATAAATAACACGAAAATAAATGGACTAAATTCGTGCTAACACGCCTTAACATGTTTAATTAAATGGGTCGTAAACGTGTCAACACAACACGATAAGACCCGCCTATTTATAACACATTTAAACTTAAAAATAAAAATATTTGAAATATTTGTAGTAGGTTAATATTAATTAGATATTGTGTTTTTGTTAATTTTCTTTATTGGCTTTTTTAAACAATTTTTTATTTTTTATTTTTTTTTATTTTTTTATTTTTAGTTGATTAAGTCATAAACTTACCATATGCGTGTTATTATCGTGTCAACCTGTTACGACGCGATTAGTAATCGTGTTAATCGTGTCATATCGTGTTACGCGTGCCATAAGCGAGTCTTGTTCGTGTTTTTATTTCTGGCACATTTATTAATCGTATCGTGTTTGGCCTAAGTGTGTCGTGCTGTAAATGTGCCGATATGAATACGATTTTTGCCACCCCTAGTGATACTGAAGGAGGCGGATTCAAAATAAGGAGGCTTTTGGGGAGTGACAGCGGGTTAGGTAGCATCGTCTGAGAGAAAAATAATAATAATGATAATAATAATAATAATAAGAGTAGATAAAGATGGTGGAGAGAGAGACAGGTTATTAATTCTCATTTTAGTTTTTTGATAGTTTCGTTCAAGTATTTGCATATATGTTGGTGATTATCTTAGAAGTTATTAATCGAAATATATGCTGATAGTTTTGTTCTAGCTTATCTTTTTTATCTTTTGTATAGGATGTTGATAAATTTAGAATCGTTTTATTAGTAATCTATATGTTTGGTTTGTGAGGGCTTTTATATAAATATCTGATTGAAGAAGAAGGAGGAGGAGGTGGAGGAGGAGATGCTTAGTTTGTAGAAGTTTTTTTAATAGATTTTGTGTTTTTAGTTGTTTTATTTATGTCTTACAATTTTTAATTTATTTTAATATAATTTTTAATTAAAAATGTAATAAAATTATTGTTTGACAAAAAAATACTCCTAATATTCAATCATATGCATGGCACACAATCACTAAATGGGGAGAAAATTGACATTCATCAGTTGAGTTCGTCCCTTTGCACCTTTTTGAAAAGTTTGGGGTCAACTATGTTAAAAAAATTAAAAAAACAGATACCAACAAATTATCTTTTAAATAATTTAAGAATCAACTAAACAATTTATTTTATCTATAATATAATTATTATGGTTACAAGTATAACCTGTAACAATAAATTTACAGCTGACTTAGTCAAAAGAATGTAAGGTCGTATTCTTTACAGAATATTTATACTGCAGGTTTTTTTTCTCCAATGAAAAACATATTAGAATCAAATCAAAAAAATTATATGACGGTTCAAAACATCGGTTTTATAAAAATATACATATATATTTTTAAGAATCGAGAACTTTAAACGGTAGTTTTACATATATTGAAAAAAGCATATTGCTAAAAGTATTTTATTTCCCCTCTTAAAGCTGTTGGGCCTCTAAAAGATTACGGATAGCGTTAAAAACCCTCAGAAGAATCCACTAGTATAGATGGCCCACCTTAAAATGGATGATTCAGAGGAACAGTGTGCTAGAATATTGAGGATTGACAGAGCTCTATTTCGTGGTGGTTTTGGTCTCAAACATATTTTATTTAATGTATTTTGTTTTTTTTTAATCTTTTGGATCTTGTTCTTGTTTTTCTTGATTTTATATCTGGAATTTGGATGGTTGTGTTATATCGGAATTCAGAAGATACTTGACCAATTTGTCGTGGTGCTTGTTCTTAAATGCTGCAACATTCTTCCGGTGATATTATTAACATTAGAAAAAAAGAAAAAAGAAAAAAGAAAAAAGAAAATGCAATAGTGTGCAAGCCTGTCTCTGCTTTTACTCTTAACTCACCGTATACGTAGCATTTTCTCCCATTTTCTGAGAAAATTATTTTTTTTCTTGGATTAAGGAGCATATTAAGCCTCTATATATGGGTTTACACAACACAGATTCTGCGTTTAAATTGAATTAAAGTCCAGCCATATAGGGTAAAATACTAAAATGTTTGTTTTATTCGTCTTGACGAGGTCTTTCTTAATCGTGAGTGCGGTATGTTCTTCCAAAATATGTATGCACTTTCTAAGATATATTGCAATTTTGTTGACCTGTTCTGATAGACGTTCCATCTACATAACATATAAATAAAATAAAATAAAATACATAACGCAACAGTTATTTCATATAGCATTAAAATTGGACATAAAATGAGGATTATTAAACGGCACATTTGATTATGTTATTTTTTTTCCTTTTAGATGGGACGTTGGATGAACTATTCATCTTAAAAGAATTAGCAAAACTTTCATGTGTGTACATAATTTTTTATAGAGTGCTTGGCTAGTGGCGATAATCATTTTTACTGTAGCATGCTAAAGCTTTATACTGTAGTAGCTTTTTTTTTTACTGTAACATGTGAGAGCTTTACTCTATTCATAACTGAGTTTGAAATGTAGATCATCTTTAGCCAAACACCCTTTTAGTATTTAACGAAGTGTCATGGTTGAGGTTTCATTTAGTCAAAATTTCAAGATCAGGTGGTTTTTTTTTTGGGACCAAAAATTGCACAAACGATTCCCCTTTTTGTTTTGCTTTTTGAGCTAGTCACTGGGTGCTCTTTGAGCACGAGAGAAACGTTGGCAAAATTTGGGGCTTGAAAGTAACTCTCCCTTTGTGGCTTTGTTTTCCTTTTTTTATTTCTTTTTTTAAATTTATTTTCGATTGTTCATAACTTAATTGATATATTTGGCCGGTTCATAATATTTTGTCCAATTAAATGTGATTTTACTATATTCATGTACTTTTTGCTTATACGTCTTCTTTTTTATTGTCCTCTTTCGTGTCCTTTTAATAGTATCATGTCACGTTAATTAAAATATTTTATATAACATAATTAATGATATAATATTTAAATTGACATGATATTTTAATTGACGTGATATGATATTATTGAAGGTACTTGAATAAGATGACATAGGAGTCATATGTAATAACTCCTCCTTCTAAACATTTTACACTTAATCAATTAAGGCAAATCCATTATTAGAGTAAAATTAATTAAAAATAGAATTGTCTTAAGCTCTTAAGATATTGGACCGCGTTCCTGCCTCATGTAAATCATGGACTATAAACAGCATTGCAGGGAACTTTTTGTAACACCGTCGAGAGGATCTCCAGCAGCATTTAATTTAAGAAAACAATACTTGTGCCTTCGACCAGTCTATGTAGCTATCACCTACTCATATCATATGTCGTTTTACTCCAATCATAATAAGAAATCTTTTTGGGTTCCACCTTAGTTTAGATTAGTAATATGTCCTTAATTCTTATACTATATATTTTTTATACAGTTTCAACACGTTTTATTTAATTATGCATCTTTTGATCTCCATTATTCAACGAAATAATGTCATAATTAACCATTAATTGCTCTCATTGTTATGTTTTTATATATAATTTTGAGGGTCCTTCTCTGATTTGTATTTCAATCAACAGTATATGTTTTTAAATCATTCGAACAAAAAAAAAATCATCTTTTTTTTATAGAGTTGACAGCCGAAAAACAAATAATTACTCGTACGTTGTTTTTTACATAGAGGAGAAATTTCTTAATTTCAAATGTTGTAATTTTGCCCCGTTAGAGAGACACAGCCGCCATAGGTAAGGACAATGACAGTCCCCTTCTTGTACTCCCTTCCAAAAGGCCCGCATCACGTGGAAACCATTTGGAGTTTGTTCTGGCACCACACTTCTAATCCGACCTCATAACAAACATCTTGGTTGCACTACACAACTATTCTCTCCCCACAAAACGACATCTTTTGGGATTTCTTTCATGGATACCCACCTGCCCTATGTGTACCATCTTTGTCCTTTTCCTCTCCCCACAAACCATTCCCTTCTTTACCACAAAACTTCATGTGTATGTTTCTGTCCTCTTATCTCTGCCACTTCGGTACGAATATTTAACTCCTTATATATCTGCAGTTCAACCTTACCCCATTAAAAGCTTAATTATCTGCATTAATAATCATGCAAATCCCTTGTTTTGAGGGTTAATCTACAATTGTATGTATGCACATTTTAAAAGTGTTCTTAGTTAACCGGTTACATGGCATGAAAGATGAGGTTTGGACTTAAGCATTTTTAATATATTGGATGATTGTTGTTATCTTTGGATCTTTGTGGTAGCCTAATTAATGACGTAGCAAGCTAGAAAAGATTAGCGACAGCACATCCTTGTCCTACAATATAATATGTAGCTCTTGAGAAGCAAATTTGGAAGGTTTTAAGTCTTTCAAATTTTAATGTGTTATCCTAATTTTGGCTAAGCTATCTTAGCATCATGAGAGGTGTGGAACAGTTTACATGGTCTGCCAAAATACATCCATTCACACCTTGGAATTTTTGGACCACCTAGGAACTTTGTATCCCACTTGAAGGAATTTATTAAAATATATAGGGTGCACAAGATAATGCCGCAAACTCAATTAATTTGTCCCATTATATATTTTAGTTTTCAATACCTACATGGATCATATTTGAAGACACCGAATTTATTTGATTAAAATATTCTTCATGTAGTTGCGGTATAGCTTTCTCGTCAATGTTGAGGCCGTGTTCGAATTTCCCACCTCCAATTAAAAAAGAAAAATCTATTTTAAGTTGCCCTTTAATTGAAATACTTCAAGGTATTCTTTGTCATAATTTTTTCACCAGTATATCTGGATTTTCTGTTTTTAGAACTTTTGTATGTTGAATTATATGACATAATTTAAGCCGATAATGCAACAACGTTAATCATGTGGTTAACTGGAATGCAACCTATTTAGTACAATAGTTAATACAAAATAATGTAATTGGCTATTAAGTACTAGGCATTGAATGCATAGTTGGACATTCGGAAGCTAATGTTCATTAAATTATGTAATAATCTAATGTTTGCATTAATTTTTCTTTTAAGTATTACAAAGAGAAAGAGTAACCTAATTATTCTTTCTCTGAACTTATAGAGTCTATAGTCATGACTCTTCAATCATGGAAGATTTATTTCCTGTATGAAACCAAAGCACATGAGGTGTCTCTGTCCGTTTCTTCAGTACTGCTTCTTCCGATGCAAAGAAAATTTTTTTTTTTTCATTTACTTTAATCAGAAAGGGACAATTGTTTCTTGTTTTATATTGGTAGTTGTGTCCCTCACTAATTTATTAATAAAAACTAAATCAAGTAGAGAGAGAGAGAGAGAGAGGGGGGAAAAAATAAAGATAAAAAAAGGAAAGGATAAATGTTTGCAAACTTGTATATTATGTATGGAAACAGCAAAGCTAGAATGGAAACTATTTCTCCTCCTTAACTTACTTGATTAAAGCAGCCTCTTCTTAAATTAATCCAACTATGGCTCGAAATTCTGTCTTTATATAGCTTTATCTCTTGGAGGTTTGTGTCTGCCCTATTTTTTGTGTTTGCTGCTTAATTAAATTATTCTATCCGTTACTTTCTTAATAAAGTCACTTCCTTGTGTAAGGACAAGGAAAAAAAAAAGAGATTGTTTTACAGCTATAGTTAAGGAAAGAAGAAGAGAAGATAGAAAGAAGAATAATGGGAACAATTTTGATTTATTATTAAGATATTAACAACAACTCTCATCATATTTAAAAAAAAAATTGTGTAATTTGTAAGATTAGCTAGCTCACTCTTGGATAGTTCAAGCTGGATTTTGAAATTCAAATAGAACCGCACCACGACAAATTTCATGATCAGATCGAGTTGGGGATACCTCTTCCGATTCTTTTTTTTTTCCCTAAATATATTATTATAGTGATAATTTACTTAATACCTTGTTCATAATTACGTGCCAGGATGTCCAACACACATAACGGTTTAATTAATTACGCAAAATCTTATTTCTTCCATTTTCTTGTCGTTTCCACTACCAGTATATACTGCGTTGTGTACAAGACATTGATAATTATTGTCATCGTTATAAGAAAACGACAAACAAACTCGTATATCCAGGCCACTTCTCAAATCTTTCATCCCTCCTCCAAGCCTCTTCAAACAATAATAATAATAATAATAACAAAGAATTAAGGAACAGTAAATATGTATGCTAAGATTGTTACTAATATATATATAGATGAGAAATTGGGTTGGATAGCTTTTTTTTAAGTATCTTTAAAATAAATGATCATAATTTTTTAAAATTAGGCATATGATAGTTTATCAATGATAAACCAAGTTTAATTGATAAACTCTTTGAGTTTATTAGTGTTGAACTTGATAAACTTAAGTTTATCATTAATAAACTCAATGAGTTTATCAGTGATAAACTGAGTTCAACTAATAAACTCCTTAAGTTTATCAGTGCTAAACTCGATAAACTCAAATTTATCATTGATAAACAGTCATTTGTCTAATTTTAAAAAATTATGGTCATTTATTTTAAAAGTATTTTTAAAAATTAAGCCATTACCTCCATATGTGTGTGTGATTGGATTGGATTAGACTTTGCCACGGAAGTTGAAAAAGAATTAATCAAGAATCAACCACAAAATGGTGATTTTTTTTTTTTTATGTCTACTTTTGTCGTTATTTTGGTCAGACGATAGGATTTGAGTGCACGTGAATGACTCAAGTCTATATGTGCATGTTGATGCATGGTGAGCCCCATCATGCTTGAAAATGAACCTTTTAACCTCATTATCTGAAGGAAAACATATACTAATCATGTCTAGTTTTGTTTGTTTTTATCACACATGATTATAGTGACATGTTCGTAAAATATAATATATATATATATATATATACACACACATATATATTATGAATTGTTCTTTCATTATTGATTGGTTTTTTGTGTAACATGCATTGTGAGGTGTGCGATGTAGCTGCCATGCATATCTTTTGGTAATTAATGTTTTTAATTATAGTTTTCTTTCACTTTCAGTGAGAAAAGTTCTGGGCATTCCTTATATATATGTGTAAAACGACATTCTGGAACTATAATTTTTCTATCTTCTCACACCCTTTTCTGCCCCCTTTTGTATTGCCTTGATCTTACACCATCTATTCAACAAGGATGAGAAGAGAAAAAAGCACATGTACGGCACCTCTTGATGCAAATTTTCAATTGATACAACTTACACGTTCAAGAAACGAAAATCTCTCGATTAAATTTCGTAATCCAGCGGAATAAAAATTGATAACGTTCTTGCTAATTAATGTTTATGTTGGCTGAAGAGTTGCATCAACAATGTTAATGATAATAGCTTAGAGTATGCTTTTCTCTGTAATTAAAATAATTAGAAAAATCTCTAGTTAGTTATAACCAAGGGTAAATTGGGCGTATGCACTCGGAACTTTTTGTCATTTGCAGGTTCGCTATAAACTTCTAATCTTGAAATCTAGGACTCTAAATCTGACAGGCTCTAATAATGAAGTTCAAGCAATAATAGACTTTAATTAATAAACGACATTGGGGTCTAAAATGCTAAAATTGGGACATATTTGTCTATATTGATTGACAACCGTTAGCTATTGAGTTACAATTACAGTAGATTTTTAAATTTAAAGTCTGATTGTCAAAATTGAGAGTTTGAAGTTGAAGAGTAAATTTAGAGTGTTCCAGTAACCCATTTTACCATGCATCATCAACATTAAAACAGTGTAATAATCATATCATTTAGCTTTTTAATAATTTGCATGCGTGGAACGTGTCTACTGTCTACTAACATTTCAAATGTAAAGAGAAATTACCCTCAGTAAGGAGGCCATTTAATTATTAAGGAAATAGAAGTTTTACTCTTTGCCATGC
This sequence comes from Artocarpus hirsutus, assembly GCA_946598075.1. Taxonomy (NCBI): domain Eukaryota; kingdom Viridiplantae; phylum Streptophyta; class Magnoliopsida; order Rosales; family Moraceae; genus Artocarpus; species Artocarpus hirsutus. The sequence goes on from CAMOHE010043061.1 coordinate 48,469, forward strand.
AAACCGAGCTTTTAAACGTCAAGAGAGGAAAAAAAAAAAACCTTTTCTTTCTTTCTTACTTTCTTTTCTTTTCTTTTCTTTCTTTTTTTTTTTTTTTTTTTGAAGTCCCAATTCTCAAACGAAGTAATATGGACTACGAAAAGAGGTAAAGCGTGTGTGTGTATATTGTCAAAATATGCAGCTTTGACAAAGGTAAATTGCATTGCATACTCGATTGTAATATACCATTACTATTTTCTTTGCACATATACATGCATGTATACTATAGAACGTATCAGGATTTTACAACGCGCCAAATGAACCCTTTGTGATTAAATTATTAATTCATGCTTATGTTCAACGTCGACCTTCGAAATTGAGCCTAACATGCTTATGTTCAACGTCAACCTTCGAAATTGAGCCTAACAAGATTTTTTGGTCCTCATGGTCATTGGGCTGGACAGCTTTACGGGGTTGGAAATACGGGGTTGGAAACAGATTACGGGCCCCTAATTGCAAAGATTCAGCTTAAGTCCCCTTAACATCTGTTCAGAAACCCAAAATTCAAAACCCAAAATCTTATCCATTTACGGGACCACAGCCCACAGACACTTTCAAGCAAGGTGAAAACTCACGTTCCACCACAGGAGGACCAGGAAGTTGGGTCAACTGTGTGTTCCTAATGATCACCCACTTAAACAAAAACAAAAACACAAACATAACATAGGGGGGCTTAACATGACATGGTCCAGATGGATGTAGTACTTGAATTGATGAGCTTAGTTCTGCTGCCCCAAAGATTAAAACTTACCACTCAAGTGTATTTTATATTATCCACAAATATATCAATTTGCTTCAAAAGTTTGGTTGAGGACTTGTGTAAACTCTTATCATCCTTGATACGAAAAATAATACGATAGAAACAAAAAACAAAAACACACAGAGAATTTACGTGGAAACCTAAAGTGAGAAAAATATAAACAGAGGAGAAGAAAATCACTAAATTCGTGAATATTACAATAAAGGCTTTAGACAAAACCCTAACGTAATACATTATATATATATATATATAGGTATAGAGAAAACCTTATGGGCTCAAAAACATAAATTAAACAACCCAATCCTATGAAAAATCTCATTTCTATTTTTCATCACAATTGTCACCCTGTAAACTTTACGGGTCCTTTCGCCTCATATGGGGTAGGCATATGAGAGAATCGGATGTATCCCCGTCGGGCTTAATAAAAGTGCTCTTTCACATATGTTGAACTGTGACAAATGAACAGAGTTTAATTGCTATTGCGTTCTTGGAAAAGAAAATAAAAATTACTTGAAGCTGATTCAACTATAATATTGATCATTAGCCATGGCTTGCTGGTACATACATACATACATACATATATATATATATATGTATATATTTCAAGTGACTTGCTAGAATATTTTATTATATGTAAAAACTGACAGTAATTCAAGATTTAAAAAAAAAGAAAAGAAAAGAAAAGTCAATGGAGACATTTATAAATGGGACAATCAACTCCCACCCTCGGAACACGTGAAATTCTTAACGACCGGAAAGAGTAGCTTAGCCTCAGAGGGCTCAAAGATCTCAACCCCATGAAATTCTCCCACTCCAAAGTGGCCCACCACCCACACATCTCTAGCCTCCAGCATCTTCGCCAACTCAGCCTGACGGTCAAACTGTGGGTCCCCATCCCACCCTGTCACCAACACTTCCATCGCATCGTCGCGATCAAATCCACGGAATTAGACCCACCACTCACCGTCGGATTGCAATACTAGTGATCCCGGTCAACGCCATTCGGCAGCGCCAAATCCCACATCACATCACCAGCACAAAGCGGAAGCATGGAGTCATTCACCAGCCTCAACTAGGACCCACTCCTTTTGGTCCCACCGAAGAACGGCTGCTGCAATATCAGCCCTCTGATAGTGATCGGCCGAAGACGTTTGAACTCCGCCGCCGATCGCAGCCCCACGTGGTATGCTATGTTCCCTCCGGCGCTGTCGCCCATTGGAAAACAGTTCGACACGTCAGCGTAGCTTCTCAATCAATCGTCACCGGTGGTTCCGATCCAGTGCAGCGCTTCCACGGCGTCGTCGTACGCCGCCGGAAGGCGGTGTTCCAGGGCCAGGCGGTACTCGAAGGAGATGACGACGGCTGGAAGATGGGCTGCTAAGTTGACGCAGAAATCATGGAATCCGGTGGAGGATGCACTGAAGACGATGAACCCTCTACCATGAAAGTAGAGTATGAGAGGTAGCTTTGAGGGTGCGGAAGAATCCAGTACTTTGCGAGGTAGGCATAGCCGGAGCTAGGTGTTTTTTGATTGGTTTAGTGGGATTTCTTTGGAGAGAGCGAGTGGAGCGAGGGTGGGATCAGATGAAGCGGGAGTATCCGGGGATTTGAGCAATCGAGAGATTGTGTTGTTGTTGTTGAGCGTAATATGGGGTCTCTGGTAGGGATCGATTGTTTGATTGGATTGTTTATCATGGGCCGTTTGATTCGTGGACATCGTAGACTTGGTTGGTGATCAGATGATCGATGATGATGTTGGAGAGGATGAGATTTGTTGGTTTTGTGCTTTTTATGGACATATGGCGCCGTCATCATATATACTGTGGTAAACTGATATACCAAAGAAGCAACTTTTTATTTTATAACAACAATTATTATTATATCAACATTTTGTTTGTTAATATTAGTGGTCTCTGTCGTTTTAGTTGTCTATTAAGATTTTATATAGTTGACTAATAAAAAAAATTATTCGCAACAATAGTGTCCCCAAAGCAGGCGAATCTTTCTTGTAATATTCAAAGAACACGACCAATTCAAGCAAGAAATACTTCTTTAATAACACAGCTACTAATAATATTAATAGTAGTAAAAGAGCTACTCTATCATGGAGACTAGCAATGTCAATATATAACAATCTTTCAGCAATGGGAGGGTATTATAAACCGTGATGGAGCTAGAAATTTTTTTTAAAAAGGTTATATAGAGAAAACAATCAACTTATTATATATTCAGGTTTTTAAAGGAAGCTTTCGTGTAATTTTTAATATATTATATATAAATACTTATACATACATATAAGAAACAAAAAAAATAGAGGGGGGACCTAAGCCCCCTGCCAATACCTTCCCTCCATCACTGATTATAAATGCAACGTGCATATGATCATCAACGTCAAATCTAAGGAGGGAGAAAAAAAGGAAACAAAAAAATACGTACCTTATTCTTGTAAAGTCCTCTTTTTGGACGTCATAGATGTCGTTACATTCATTCATTAAACCATTAAATAAAGCAAAACCAATATAAATTATAGCATGTATATGAAATCATAGTTTGAAAAAACATACCCAGGATCCGTTCATACATATATATTTGTGTTTTTTTTAGAAGTTATAAATTACTTAATTATAACAACTCGTTTTTTCATAAACATCCTGAAAATAGTTTGCTAAAATCATTGAAAATTAAATTAACCTTTGAAAACAAAAATAAAATTCTTTAAACACATTTCGGCAGGCCGAACTTTCGATTTCGGCAGGCCGAAGGTCATCCATCGGCAGGCCGCCCGAGGCTTTGCAAAATGGAATTTTAAAATCAACAAGATCGGCAGGCCGATACTTGGCAATCGACAGGCCGATTAAAGATCTTCGACAGTCCGAACAAAAAAAAATTATTTTAAAACAAGTTTTAAAGTTTCAAATGCGGAAGAAAATTTATAAAATAATAGAAGTCCGTCAAATAAATATTCTCAAAATTATAAAACATATCCTTAAAATTTCAAAAATTATAAACATACTCAGAATCGAAAATCATGGATTATTCCATTAAAGTCTCTTTCCTTGGCGTTCTTCCATTTGCAATCCTTCTTGCTTAGCTCACACACCTGTCAGTGTCATCCGCCTACTCCAAAACTTTCTTACCCTTATCTGCAACATGATGTAAAACTTGAATAAGCTAATGCTTAGTAAGTATATTGTAATTCTCACAACTTAAAAACATTTCATGAACATCATCAACTTCATCATTATCATCATCATAATAGTGCACTAGGCACATTTTCATAGGAATATATCTTTCATTATATCAACTATATTAAAACTTTATTCACTTTATCTTAAGGGCCCAAGTGTTACACCATAACATCATCATCATAGGCGCGCCGTCATGAGAGGAGAGGGGTAGCTAATTCTAAACCAAACATGACACATAACTTAACATAACATAACATAACATATCATTGGGTGTGCAACACTTATTTAGGTAATACATATATACATACTTATACTTTCATGCTTTGAAAAACGTTATCATCCAAAATATGCATAAGCTTTCATAATAATATTTCATGAAAAATCATCATGAGAAAATCATCATAAAATCATTATCATGAACATAGATTTTCAAACTTTTCATGAACTCATACTTTTCATGAAACTCATACTTTTCATAAACATATCATGTTGCAGGTGAGAATGTACTTACCTCAAAAACTTACTTAAACTTATCTTGTAGGTGACAACGTCGCGGTCTCGATGTGCTCACTTCTCATTGTGTTTAGGTCATACATTCATAAAATGGTAATTAACATTTATTTTAATGAATTAATTACCATAACATAACATCCATAACATCATACATATATAGGCGCGCCGTCATGAGAGGAGAGGGGTAGCTAATCCTAAACCAAACATGACACATAACTTAACATAACATAACATAACATATCATTGGGTGTGCAACACTTATTTAGGTGATACATATGTACACATAACATAACATATCATTGGGTGTAACATATGATGTTACACCATAACATCATCATCATAGGCGCGCCGTCATGAGAGGAGAGGGGTAGCTAATCCTAAACCAAACATGACACATAACTTAACATAACATAACATAACATAACATATCATTAGGTGTGCAACACTTATTTAGGTGATACACATATACATACTTATACTTTCATGCTTTGAAAAACGTTATCATCCAAAACATGCATAAGCTTTCATAATAATGCTTCATGAAAAACCATCATGAGAAAATCATCATAAAATCATTATCATGAACATAGATTTCAAACTTTTCATGAACTCATACTTTTCGTGAAACTCATACTTTTCATAAACATACTTTTCATAAACATATCATGTTGCAGGTGAGAATGTACTTACCTCAAAAACTTACTTAACCTTATCTTGTAGGTGACAACGTTGCGGTCTCGATGTACTCACTTCTCATTGTATTCATGTCATACATTCATAAAATGGTAATTAACATTTATTTTAATGAATTAATTACCATAACATAACATCCATAACATCATACATACATACATTTCTTGAAAACATAAACTTATAACATATTTTATTAATTTTAAAACATTAGAACAACACTTTCAACATACTTATATTTCTGACCTTTATAAATTTAAAAATTAATAACTTTACATTCACATATAATTTGAGTACCAAATTTGGCAGGAACATAGATAACATATATACCTATCACCATGATTTTTCTTTAGTCATAAAATTTTCATTTAATAATTTAAATAAATCACATAACATTCAACATGAAATCTGCCAACAATAGTTAGGCAGTGAACAAATTTTATCTCAGGTCCATTTATCACATTTTCATATCATAAAAAAATCTACAAAAATTATCATATATAATATACACACAGAACTATAACATATCCAAAAATCATCTTTAAATAAATTTTAGACAGTTTAAACCATGCATTAGATGGCAGAGACAAAAATAGCCATAAACAATTTGGTTAGTGAATTACATGCAATAATTATTCCCAAACAATTAAAATAAATTTATTTAAACCTCAAAATTCATATGACATCATATTCACATATAATACAGTGCCTCCACAATTTCTCATCACCATATAAAATCATATAATCATACAAAAATATTACACAATAAAAGTTTAACAAATTTACTATTTAAACAGTCTAAATACCTAGCATCCATAAAAACTCCATAACTCATAAAATATTAATCAAATCATCACCATATTTTTCAGTCGTTTACTTAACATATATATAAACATGTCCACCAAATTTCGTGCAAAACAACATTCATTTGCATTAAGAACAACAGCCATACATATGTACAACATAAACAATCAGCAATAAATTACTTTGAGTGATAGAGAGAAGAAAATTCATAACTTTTTATAAAAAAATCAAAATAACTTGAAACTTTGAGGAATATCACATAACACATGCATAAATAACATATTAAAATTTCAGAGTAAAATGACATTCCTAGACAGAGATATAGCAGTCGGACCAAGGAGAGATACAATTTCAGAAAATACCAAAAAATGTGTGCTTACCTCAAAACGATTTCTTCTAAAAACTCCTTCGAATTCAACCAAAGAAATTTCAGTATTTCTTACAAATAATAGCAGGGGAAATTTGAGAGGGAGAAGAAGAAAGATGAACAAGATGAAGAGAGAAAGAATGAGAGAGAAAACGAGAGAGAGAGAGAGTTGTTTCACGTGAAAAAGAAAATAAGAATAGGGTAAAGAAAGGATAGTCCCCCCCCTGAATATCAGAATTTTCTGACTAAGATTGGGGCATTCTTCACAGGGAAATGGAGGAGATTAAGCAAAAAAGTCAGAACTTTCAAGAACGGTTCGAGTTACCATATTTTGCCTTTGTAAAACGGGAAACCTTATCAAACGCATTCAATCAATTCGAAGTCAAACATATATTTTCCTAAAATGAGAAAATTATTCCAAAAATATGTCAATTAATCAAAATAAATCATCCAACCACATAATCAACCTTATCACAAATTTTGTGAAATTTCTGCTGACTGCTTGTCAACTGTCATCGGCCTGCAGATGTCTCACTTCGGCCTACCGATGATATACCATCGGCTTGCCGTTCTGAGGGAATCATTTCGGCCTGCCGAACTGAATGGTTCAGCCTGCCGATTTGCCCTAACATACAAAAATCATTCATAACATTAAATTATCAATAAAAATATGATTAAACATATAACATTAATAACATGAACACTTGAGCACATCAATTCTACGTGAGCATCACCTGTCATAACACTTAAAATAAAATGGTTAGTACCATTATATTATACATCATACACAAAACATAAAAATAACACTTAACGTCGTTACTTAATATTACTTAATCTATTACATATTTGTCATAACTGTTACATAAAAATTGACAGGTGTTACAATTCTACCCTTGATTTTTATTCATGTAATTAAGTTCTCCTTGTCCTTTTCCTCCAATTCCATCATCTTGCCTAGCGCGATTTGAGGATCAAAAAGTTGGTCTCATCACAACCAATTACCAGCACACTCCGTTGATCAAATCACACAGTCGGTTTGGAGTAGTCCGTGTCACGTTCAACAATCATTTGGCAAGGACAAGTTTAATTTACAATCGCGATCTGGATTCAGGGTGGAATAGTGGAAAAGTGAGGGCGTTGACTAAAAACCTTGTATTCACAAAAGTTTGACTGTATATATATAAAGTTCGCCCGGTACAATTTAATCGCATGTTTATGGGCAGACTCGATTCATATAGATGAGCTCATGAGTTCTTTTCCATAGGATTAAGGGTCTGTAGAGGATTGCAACACTCGTGATCAACCCCAATGGGCAACGCCAGCTCCCACATCGGATCACTGCCGCTGAGCGGCAAAATCGGCTGGTCGTTGACCAAGCTCACCTTGGACCCCGTCCTCCCAATCCCTACGGATGGTGCAATATCATCCCTACCATGTGCAATATCAATACACATGGTAGCTTACGTTGCCACCGGCGCTAGTGCCCATCAGAAAGCGGAGACATAGCAAAACTCACGCAGCCACGTGTCGTCAGCGGATTTTATCGAGTGCAACGCCTCCACAGCGTCTTCGTACGCCGCGGGAAGGTGGTGCTCCGGAGCGAGGCGGTACTCCACGGAGACGACAACGGCGGAGAGCTGCATAGTAAAGTGGTATACTGCCTACTTTACTCGGGAGGATGAGTGAAATAGACCTAATCAATTAGAGAATAAAAATTGTTATGTCAAATTTTATGAGTAGGCAGTAAATAACACGTATAAATATATTCAGATTTGAAAGATGATGAAAAATCCAAAACACCCCTGTTTATAAGGAAAACCAAAGAAAAATCAGATTTACAATGTGGAACAGCCTTCAATTTTTTTCCATCATTCTCTCTCCTCTCTTCATCTTCCTCTCTCACTCCCCAACACTCTCCATCTCTCTCCTCTTTCTCTCACCAGCTACGGAGCAACAGAAAGAAGAAAATTGAAAACCAAACACAGAAACCACAAAACATATTTGAATCAGTCCGATGGTCACTGGTGTTCCGACCTCTGGAGGCGGACAACATCTGTAACGCCCCTAAGTGGGGGTTAACAGTTTTTATTAAATAAAATAAATATTAAAAAATAAATATAAATCATCAAAGTAATTTACCCGAGACTTAAATAAAGACTCTCAAATTAAAATCAAAACATAAACAAATAAATAAACCACAGTTTAATGTAGCACCTTAAATTTTAATAATATCCAACTGTCATCATCATTATTTCAACCCTCAACAAATCTTAATACAATCACAGAAAGCAACAATAGATGCTTACATTATCATGAAGATCATTCTTCGCATTCAAAGCAATCCCAACGTAATATAACTACATAGCTTTTCCAACTATTTTTCTCGTAGCCACCTCACACTTAGTGAGTCCTAAAAAGATAAACATAACAGAGAATGAGCGACAACATGCTCAGTAGGAAAAACTATTACTCACCTTAAAGTTTTATTCATTACCACATTAAATCTGCATGGTTAGTTAGTTTTCATCATATACCAGATTATGAGATTTATTATGATCATATTCCGTAGATACCATAGTTAATCATTACCAAGTTTCATACATATACATATATAAAATATTCACATTCATCATTATTTCTAGGTATCCACATTACATAAAGTATTACTCAACTTATCGCAACCCAAATGGGCGTGCTTGGCCACCCTCTAAACATTCCGAGGGTATTCCGGTGAGGGGACATCAAGCCCCGAGTCCTCACCAAGTCGATTCCTGTACAGTGCGTTCTGGGACTTTCGACCCAAGGAAGCGTCATCACCTTCCCCCTATTTTACCTTTTAGGGTATTTGTGCCCAAGGACGTAACCGTCGCCCTCTTCACGTTTCACCATTTACTCAATATTTAATCATCATTTAAAGAGTCAATCTTCCTAACCATGCTTTTCAACTTATAACAACATATGTTAATTCATTATGTTCCTCGCTAATCAATACAAGGCGAGTTCATATCATAGTTCCATATGTGATTCTCATATAATAGTAGTTTAACATAGATACATATATCTTGTGGTAAAACAATCAATTTAAATTCCATAAAAACCTCACAAAAGATGAGTAATAGAATCCCTACCTTCCAAGCTTCTCAACAATCCTTTAATCTCTGAA